>JAKUCM010000538.1:0-41164 GCA_023374145.1 Lepidium sativum
TGGTTTCCGGATTGAGACTTCATCCGGTGAAGTCTTGAGAAGATCTCAAAGGGACGTTTCAAGACCAAAACATCTTGATGATTATGTCTTGATGTCCGAAATTGAAGGAGAAAAACTATTATTGTGCTTAGACGATGAACCTAGGAATTTCAAAGAAGCAAAAGAATTAAAGGTATGGATTCTTTCATGTGAAGATGAAATTAGGTCTATTGTCAAGAATGAGACTTGGGAACTAGAGGAGCTCCCAGTAGGTGTCAAGCCCATAGGACTTAAATGGGTACTCAAAATCAAACGTAATTCCGATGGAAGCATCAACAAGTATAAATCAAGACTTGTTGCCAAAGGATATGTGCAAAAGTTATGAATAGATTATGAAGAAGTGTTTGCACCGGTTGCAAGACTTGAAACAATTCGCCTTCTTGTTAATATATCCGCTTCAAATGGCTGGGAGATACATCATCTTGATGTGAAAACGGCTTTCTTTAATGGAGATTTAAAGGAACCGTTTATGTTACACAACCGGAAGGCTTTGAGGTGAAAGGGAGTGAAGACAAAGTCTATAAACTTATGAAAGTCTTGTATGGGTTAAAACAAGCACCCGAGCTTGGAACATCAAGTTGAATCAAGTACTTAAAGAACTTAAGTTCAAAAAATGTAGCAAGGAGTCATCGGTTTACATAAAGGTAATCTCGGATCAAAGTTTGCTTATTGCCGTTTATGTAGATGATTTGTTTGTCAAAGAGACAAATAGAAGAATTATTGACGAGTTCAAATGAGAAATGGCAACTAAATTCGAGATGAGTGACTTAGGGAATCTAACTTACTATCTTGGAATAGAAGTAAGACAACTTGAAGGTGGAATAACGTTATTACAAAAACGTTATGCTCAAAAGATTCTTGAAGACTCGGGAATGGATGATCGTAACATTGTTCATATACCAATGGAGTCGGGGTTAAAACTGTCAAAAGCCATTCAAGAAAAGGAAATTTATGCCACGGATTATAGAAGGAAGGTTGGTTGTCTTCGATATCTTTTACATACAAGACCAGATTTGTCATATTGTGTTGGAGTTTTGAGTAGATATATGCAAAGTCCAAGAGAATCACATGGAGCTGCCATGAAACATTGTTTAAGATACTTGAAGGGCACAATCACCCTCGAATTATCCTTCACGAGATCTCACACACAAGTACCAAGGTTAATCGGGTATAGTGATAGTAGTCACAATGTAGATCTGGATGATGGAAGAAGTACAACTGGGCACATCTTCTATCTAAGCGAGAATCCGATTACGTGGTGCTCACAAAAGCAAGAAACCGTTGCCTTGTCTTCGTGTGAAACCGAGTTCATGGCTGGAACTGAAGCTTCAAGACAAGCAATATGGCTTCAAGAGTTACTAAGTGAAATCATGAGATTGAAATGTGAAAAGGTAATCATTTGTATCGACAACAAATCCGCAACTGCTCTAACCAAGAATACGGTGTTTCATGGGAGAAGTAAACACATACACACAAGGTATCATTTCATAAGAGAATGTGTTGAGAATGGTCAAATCGAATTGGAACATATTCCGGGAACAAAACAAAAGGCGGATATACTAATAAAGGCACTAGGGAGAATCAAGTTCAAAGAGATGAGGGATTTCATTGGTGTTCATGATATATAGAAAGTCGACTTCAAGTTTAAGAGGGAGAATGTTGAATTAAGCTTGAACATAGTAATTTACTGAGCAAGTTACTTAATAGATAAGATAGAGTTTGTTGTGTTAGGAGTTATCTAATCATACATTTTCCTAGTAGGTTTAGAAAGACTTTATCTTGTCTATAAAAGGGAAATATCAAAGTTTGGTATAACTAAGAGTTTAAGGTTTGAGGCTTTAGCTTTTAAGAGAGTTTTCTAAAACAATAAAAAGAATGATGCTTTATTAATCGTTTGAGTTTATAATCGATACTTTAAGTTATTCAGGTGCGTGGATGTTGTCTGTCCGATACTTGCATTGATGCCCGAGCTTGAACCTGAGGAAATTCTGACTGTGTGGTGAAACCTGGCATCGGTACGGGAAACATATTTTTTGTTACGAGTACATTCATGACCTAAGGTTGGCTCTGTTCTCGCCGAGGATTTCCTTATCTTGCCTCCAGGAGTGCCAACATTCTGTTCAGCTGTAGACTTCTCAGGACAATGATCCTGATCATGTGTGAGTCTTTTACTATTGAAGCAACATTTAAGAAGCTTCTCGTAATCCAGTTCCTAACCATTTTGGAATCTCATCGCCCTTTTGAAAACTATTGAATTATCTACAAATAGCGAACTCTAGGTGTGACATATTCCAGTGAAGTGGAGTTTTACCTCCTCAACTATCCCCACGGTAGACATAACACTCTCTACCACTTCTTTGGTCAGAAGATGAAGGGGAATATCCTAGCCCAAAAGGAAATACGAGTTAAGAAATTTGGTGAAGGAGTGAAGGACCATTTCTCCCCTGTCAAAATCCATCCATACATGAACCATGGAGCTTTCTTGAGCACTAATCCTCATCCTGGTTGAAGATAAATTGGACTCTGATATCCCCAATACCTCTTCCTTCAACTTCCCAGGCAAACCAACGACAACCCCAACGACTTTAATAGTGTTATAGGAAATTTGACTAACTACTTAGTACCAAAGCTACATCGTTTTGGACACAGAAGATTCATGAGATTCTCCTCCAAATTATCTCTTACTTTTCTTTAACCAATTAGGTTTTCCTTTTTTCTTATTATAATAAGCATTGTTTAGCCTTAGTTCTACACAACCGATTATTTTCATAAACCCTTGAGACTTTGAGTTCTTAGATCAGAGAGGCCTAAATCACATGTTGTGAATTAGTAATTCCGAACGTTTGTTCTTCTTCGACGTTATCTTTAATATAAGTATTTTCCTTTCCAATTCTTTTGTTTAGTTTTCCTTGATCAAATAGCAGGTGGATTTAGGATTGTGATAATTATACTGTGCGCATTTTCTTCAAGAATTTTCTTGTTATACACTTTTGGAATATCAACTGGGTTATCGAAATCCACTTCTTCCTACTCCTTAAGCTGCTGGATGAGATTTTCTTCTTCTCTTCTACCAGCGCCTCTCATCTTTGAAACCGAAGATGCAAAATAGCTATGAGAAAACTGAATACCAAAGTTCCTTTTCTGAGACTAGCTACAGAGCCTAGGAGAGATAAAGAGTGAGCTAGATAATCGATAGTGAAGAACCCAGGGACAATGTAGAATAAATCCCATATTTGAGACACATTGGGCCATGAAAGAAAAGCGAAGCCAAAATAGCTTAAAAAGGAAAGAAATAGAAGCGAAAGCCGCTTAATGAATGGTCGGAGAACACGAGGGCTCAATGACACATAAGGGAATCGGAGATCTGAAGGAGAAGAAGCGCCGTCGCCATTATCGTCGCTCTTTTAAGGTTTCTCACCTTTAGCCTTCTCATCTTTAAGCTTTGAAGATTCAAGTGATCACAAGAATAACTTTATAAACATTTTCCAAGGTTCAACTCAACTTTTTGTACATTTCTTCTATTTGCATGTTACTTATTTCATTATAATTTAATATAAATGTGGCTATATTTTACACAGTCCGAAACGCTACGAAAATATCAAGTACTGTTCTTGTTGAAGCTTATTCTTAAAACCGAGTTTGATGAATTCAACTTCCCTCATATTTTCTCTAAGTTTTTGTTTGTTTGTTAAAGAGTCTTCCAGTCATGTTTTCTCTCTAACTTTGTATGTTTACGGAATGCGAAGTTTTCACATAATTGGAAGCAAGATATAAATAAAAATTACACGTAGTTATTTGACCAGTATTTAGCAAAAAGTGAATGAAGACGCCAAATATCATTTCTCGGAAAATACCAATTAATATGGTGACTTTACTTAAATTTTTTGCATAATAATGTTGATGTTTTCTACTTGAAAGCTTTTTATATAAATTTCATATAATAATTTTTTTATGTTGTGCTAACATTAATACAAAATAACATCTGAAAATATATTCAAAAACAATACAGCTATATACTATATTTTCAAATGTGATGTCATTGAATTTAAATTTGGAATGACAAAATGTTATTTTTCATAAAAAATGATAATACAGAATTATGCTTGTTAGCAATATGTAAGTATTATTTGAACAGTTGGTTCAAAAAATATAAGCTAAATTAATTGAACTTAAATTAAACTAATTAATATCTTAATAAATAAATATATTTCAATTTTAAATTTATTTTTGATTTAAATTATTTTATTGCTGAATTAATAAACAAATAAAATGAAAAAGGTATCAATGCTTTGAAGTCACTTGATCTTGATATTCAAAATGTAAGGGAACAAAGTTATGATAATGGTTCTAATATGAAAGGAAAACACCAAGGAGTTCAAAAAAGATCGTTTGAAATTAACTCAAAAGCATTATTTATGCAATGTGGTAGTCATAGTTTGAATCTTGTTGTTGGTGACATGGTTCATTCTTGTGTGAAAGATGTATCTTTTTTGTAGTTTTGCAACGCATATACACATTATTATCAAGCTCTACCAAAAGATGGAATGTTTTACAGTAAAAATATGTTTAATACCAGATGGGAAAGTCGAATTAAAAGTGTTAGCTATAAGATATCAAACTCCTCAAATAAGATCAGCATTACTAGAGTGATATAGTTTGTGTAATGATGGTATACTAAAAAGTGAAATTGAAAATTTGGTTGATGCACTTGAGAATTATGAGTTTTTGCTTGAGATGGTAATTTGGCATGACATTTTATATGCTATTAACATTGTAAGTAAATACTTACAAAATAAATATATGTGCATTGATACCGCTTTGAAGCAAGTGGAAGGTGTGATATCTTTTTTTGAGAAGCATAGAAAGGAAGGATTTAGCTCTAGTATTAATATAGCGAAAAGTATTGCTCATGATATGGATGTTGATGTTGTATTTCCAAGTAAGCGGCATAGGTTTAGGAAAAAACAATTTGATGAGAATGATCATGTTGAAGTAATACAAACAGGTGAAAAAGCTTTTAAAATTAATTATTTTTATGTTATTGTGGATTTGACAATTGTTTTTTTGAGAGATAGATTTGAGCATATGAAAACTTTTGAAAGTATTTTTGGATTCTTATTCAATTCTTAGGTTAAAATCACTTGATTCTATTCAATTAAGAGAGAATTGTGCTAATTTTCATAAGACATTTTCTCATGATGGTTTGTTGGATGTTGATGTAGATGATCTCTTTTCGGAATTAAGAGTATTGCAGCCAACTTTATGTAATGAAACAATGACACCTTGTGAAGTTCTTGAGTTTGTAAAAGAAGTGGGCTGTTATCCAAATATTGTTATTGCTTTATCGGATTTTACTAACCAGTCCCGTGACAGTTGCATCATCTGAAGGAGTTTCTCAAAGTTGAAATTGCCGAAAAATTATTTAAGATCATCAATGTCTCAAGAAAGGTTAAACGCTCTAGCTATTTTACGTATTGAAAAAGAAGTTTTGGAAAGTATGGGATTTTGAGACAATTATCAATGATTTTGCATCAACAAAAGGTAGAAAAAAACACTTCATTTGATTATTTCTATGTGTTTTAAGTAATTGATACTCTTCTTATTATTATTATTTTTCAGGTAATTTAAACAGGTTAGAGTGCAATTCACAAGATAGGAGTTGAACAAATGATGGAAGCCTGATTTTTTTGATAGGGCCCGTTATTTATATTTCGCCTAGGGCATTGGAATTGTTAAGACGGAGCTGGGTATCACATGTTGTTTCTACAAGGGAAGATCAGTTGATCTTTGAAGCCTAAAAAGCTATGGATTTCGTTAGTTGTCCTCTCATGGGGAGAAGTTCTGGCTCTGAAATTTGCCATGATACAAGCTCTCGATCAAGGGTATGAGAAGTTAAGCTTTCGACTAGACTCATTGATCCTTATTAAAGTCGTCAACGCTGGCGATTACCTTTGGAAATCCACAGTTCTCATGGACATATCCGATTTTTTTCTTTGTTTTATTTCTGTATCGTTTGTTTTTATACTCAGACTGCAAAACTATGTGGTTGATGATCTCTGTAAACGGGTTCTTATGGACCATAATCCATTTTATTTATTTAAGAAGGTTTGTAACAAAAAAAGAAACCTATAAATATACATTCTCTGACAATAGCTATTTACTATATCATATGTGGTTCATTGAATTGACAAAAGGTCAATCTTTTCAATAAAATGATAATAAAGAATTCTGCTTATTGGCAATATGTAAGTACTTTTGGAACAATTGATTAGCGAGTTTGTTTTTTTGATTTGGTTTATTAACAGCTGATTTTTGTAAGTTGTTTAGATTTACAATTGCTTTCAACAATGATTTGATACTAAATTCTAGAGAAAATGAAGAGTTAAATTTTTTTTGATATATAATCTTTTTATAGATTTATCTCTTGATTCTCAACAATGTTATACTGTTTGATTTTGACAATCATACTTCTCCCAAACTTAGGATAGATGAATAAATTTATTTTAATATATGATATTTTTCCAAGGACGTCATCAATTTTAAAACTATTCTGATGTTGACATTATAATATATTTGGTGTGTTTTAGGAAGAATTTGTTTTTAAATCCTAATTTGTTGAGTTTGAGCATTTTTATTTTAAATTTCTGAATGAAAATTGACCTCCAAGTTGACCTAATCGATAAAAGCAAATCATTTGTCCTACTAACCTCAAACTTTATTCTTTTAATTCGTTAAATTATAACTAAAAAATAAACAAATTTGAGTTGGCATATTGACCTAATACCTGAAAAAGTAGAAGCAAGAAGTGTGGAGGTTGTTAAAGTAGTTTTGTGATAACTTAAGTATAAACTAAAGAAGAAGATGACAAGTTAACCAACTCATTAACTAAAGTTTATTCCTTTACTTGTATGAATACAAACCCATTAACATATATAGAAAAAATCAATTGTAGCAAATACAAAAAAAACCAACTAACTAAACCACCTAGCTCCCAACCAAAATTCACAATCCTAAAGTTAGGACACAAAAGAAACAACGACTAAACCATAATCACTTAATCCTCTTCAAACCACTTCTAGCAAACCAAAGCTTCAAAACCAACCAAAATCTACAAGATAAACCTGAAATCCATAAGGAGGAGGAGTAGGTCGGTATCTTAGTTAAACTGCTTTTAAACCTTTAAAATATTACATAGGAAAAAGACAAATTTCCGAATCAAATTTAGATAAAAGAAACAATGGATGTGACATTTAACTATTTCGGAAGATATATGTTAAAGTGTTAATTTTGTTTTTACCAAATTTCCTTCGAGAGTTAATCACTAGTAATATTTCATATTTGGTTTTAACCCTAGTAGTTATTTTCCCAACCTTTCATTATTTCTTTTTGTTAATGATAGATCATTGTAAAAGTGTGGTACAATATTTTATAGACACATGAAAAAATCTGTATTGGTATGTAATGTTTCATCACAATATAAAGATATTATTATAAAATTGTGGCGATTTATAAATAGTTACAATAGAAATGTCACAAATATATATTTGTAATAAAAATGTCATTATATACTTGCGACGAATAAATTTAGTAATAATTTTCTCACAAATTGTTATAGAGTAGAGCCACAATAATTTATTAAAAAATTGTACAATGTCAAAAATTATTACTAATATTTATAGTTACAATATAATTGTCACAATAATTCAAATTTGTTTTGGTTGGATATCATTATATCATTAACAATAAGTTACGCAAATGTTAAGAAACATTTATACTAACTTTTTAATGCTTGGTTTCAAACATTACCTTCGGTGTCTTCTATAGTTTTTTCCTTACTTGACTAATTTATGTAACAATAACTGGAAATAATTAGTTATGAAATAATATATCGGATTCTACTGTTGTAGTATCTCTGTTTTTATTTTATTTTGTATAATTTGTGGTTTCTATAGATTTGAAACAAAATTACATAACTAAAAACCAAAGTAATTAAATGGTGGTGCTTTACTAATTTTCACTTAAAAATAAAATTGTGATGTTGGTTTAGGAAATGAATCAATTATTCTTAAGTACAAAATTGCTAATCATTTTTATTTGGTACTGAATATCTAATCTCAAACTATGTTTGGTTCTTAAGAAATTGGGCTAACAAAAAAAACTTAAAATCAAAATAGAATCATGGGATATGATGGAATATTTTTTCTGGTGGCTTATAGAATTACTTGAAATTAAAAATGGGTGCTGAAAACAAAAATGACGTCGGGGGGAAATTTGTAAACAATTTAACAGAACATTAGAAGAGTGCTTTACATTTTTCCTAGTATCCTATGAAGAGGAGTGCCTTGAAAGTACCAAAAAAAATAGTTTTTTTTATAAATACAAGAAATATAATATAATAGAAAATAATTGGGACGACTAACAATATTGACTATTATTTTCCCTTAATTTAGTCAAAGAATTATAGGAAAGTTTAAATTATAGTCTCAATCATGTTTTGGACCAAAACACGAAGAAGAAACCGATGTTTGGTGTGCCGTCCACGACCCGCATGACTCTCCTTGACGTTAAACTTGTATATTAATATATATTGTGACATATATTATAAAGTTTATTAACAGAAAAACCGAAGACAAATTCATTTGGTGGACAAAACTCAAGAGATGAGTTTGTTGGTTGCTTTGCAAAGAAATATAAATTTGTTTTCTGTTTAATTTCTATTTTTATTAAATTAAAACAGTGTGTTATAAATTGGCCATAAAATCTGTATTTATAGTAGAATAAAAATAACATAAGCAAAAGATAGAAAAGTTTTTTGAAAGACAAATATCAATAAATATTTTCTCGTAGTAGAGAAATGAATAAAAATCAGTTATTTTCCAAAGTGTTTTTTTGTCGTCTTAATTTAGTAATAGTTAAAAGTAAAAGTACAAGATATATTATAAGAATCGACAGAAAATCTCTGAAATGTCTAAAGATTTGTTAAGAAAGTTGTTTTACCACTAGTTTATATGTTATTAGTTTATAAAAATTTAAAATTTTATAACATAAGTTAAATAATAAATAATATAATACTAAACATAATATTTTTTTTTGTGTTGAATAAATTTTAAATTCTCATAATCTAAATTATAAAAAATACTATATATCTTAATATATTTTTGAGTCATGTTTAATCATGCCACTAAGGTATAAAAATCATTAAAAAAAATAAAAAAAAATCATGCCACTAAGGTATGATATTGTTCGACCTAAACCTCAAACTTGTCTAATTTTAAAATTATGTGTCGAATTTTAACAAACACTTTGTCTTTATTGCCAATATTTTGTTTATTTTTGAGTATATTAATGTCACCTACGTATACCAAATCTTTATCCTTGTTTTGTGTAATATAAAATCACTTTTGATCCTTACTTATCTCAAAAAACATAAATTGCATTTATTCATTATCTATACATTTACTCATTAACCTCTAAAAAACATTTTTATCTAATAGATTAAATTGTACCACAACTGGCGACTCAATAACTAAATTTCTACATAATGTAGGCAGGAAGACTCGATCCCAGAATGCCACTAGACTATATACTATTTACCGTTTCTATCTGATTTAAAAGCATAAACTAATTTTCTCATATATTTCAAATTACATAAATTAATTAGACGTACTAACAATTACTTCACTAGTAAGATATTTATTGTTTTTATTTTTATTTCTGTAAATAATTAAACTAGTAAAATTTTATCGATAATAAAAACTACGGAAAATTTTCAACTATTTGATTTTTTTTGTCAACGGCAAATTATATTGAGTCACAACTGGCCGACCCAATAGCCAAATTCCTACATAATGTATGCGGAGGGACTCGATCCCTGGTTGTGCAAATGAGTTGCCTTATGTGAACTTACCGTCTGCCACTAGGCTAAAAGCCATTTGCCAACCATTTGATTTTAAAAAGAGAATCCTTGTAAGAAAAAATCCAGCTTCTAATTATATATATATATATATATATATTTGTCAACCTTCTAATTATATATTTAGAATTATAATTTCTTTAGTAGTTTGATAATGACAATATTATTAATTACTTTTTATCAAAAACATATATATATATATAAGTTATAAAATTTGATATTACAACAAGTCACAAATGATTGGTTATTATTATATTAATTTGAATAATTCCACTGACACAATTTTTTTTTGTTAAAAAATTTGATGAAATATACAAGAAAGTTTTATTTATTTTATAAATTGCGGTTTGCAAATTTTTTACCTTTAAATAAATCGAATTGTAAAATCTACTTTTACTCAACTCTAATGCTTATACAGATCTTATCCATTGGAACCTCAAATTTTCCATTACAAATTGTAATTCTAATTCTTTTTGTGATGCGATGAGCATCACGCAACGTCCAATAAGTCACAAATTGTTTATTAATATTATATCTGATTGTGAATTGTTCCACTAACACAAACAATTGTTTAAAATACTCGACAAAAAAAAACACAATTGTTTAAAATTCGATAAAATATCCAGTATCGTTTATATCAAACTTGTATTATTAAAAGTCAATTAATAAAAGATAAAACATCACACTGAATATTACTGTAGAATATTACAAAAAGTAGTTTATTTATTTTTTAATGATTTTTTTTCAAACATTAGGCCACAAAATGGCCGGTCCATTAATCAAGTTTTTGCAAATGCAAGCAGGGGAACTCGATCTTATGCATACCTTTTATGGACTTATCACTTGCCACTAGACTAAATGTCACTTGCATTTTTTAGTGGTTACATCCACCAATCCCATTTTATAACTCTAATTTTAGATTATATTTTACATAACTACACAACTATTTGGAGTGAGTAAATATTCAATATTTTAATATATCTCCCAAATTAAAAAGAGTAAATTAGCTGTATAACAATAAATAAATTGGAAATTAGGTAAATGACACTGATAATTTGGAAAATGGCAATTGATCCAGCATTTTTAACTTTTTTAAAAAAGAAAAAAATTAGAAAAGGAAGAAAGAGAGTGTTGAGAGGTTCTTAGAGAAGGAATTAAAGAAACTGGAGTTCTAAACAAAGAAACTTGATGGTACACGTGTGTGTCTATCATTAAACAATTTTTTTCTTCTTAAATACAATTTAAACAAAAAATAAAATTTTATAAAAATATTAATATCTTATTACTTAAGAACCTCAAACAAGCATCTTACTGATGGGGATGCTCTAAGATGCTCATTATTCAATAATATATATTTAATATAATAATAATATAATTAATATTACAAAAATTATGTAGATTAATAATATTTTGTTTATACACATAATAAATTAGATATATAGAAATAAGTAGGAAAAATAGAATGAATAAGCAGAGGTTTAGAAAAAGAATATAAAAAAGTTTAGTTAATATATTAGATATATATAAATATTTTTTTACAATTTATATTAAAAAATATAAATATATTACAACAAATTTGAAAATAAACTTATCTATAATATTATTAGAATTTTTTCTCAATACAAAATAAAAAACTTTAACACAAATCCATGCTACATTATATAGTTATTATAACCATTATTCGATTGCAGAAAATTACACTTTTCCTACTTCTTATTTTACCAATTTCCAACTTATTATTTGTCAAAAACTGAAATTTCCAAATAACTTTTTTTTGTGTATGTAAAATAAAGAAAAATAAATAGGTTTAGATAAAAATATAAAATACTAATATACCAAATGAGGTGTTATATATTCTGAGAATATTGACCGTTTGATTATAAACAAATATGAAACCAATTTAACAAAGTAGGAAAAAATTAAAGTAGGACCCACAAATTATCTAGTTGGATTATTCATTTTATTTATTATTTAATTTTCTTTTGATGTATAAATCTTAGAACGACTGTTGTGTGTAAACGGAATGAGAAAGACAAAAGCAGATAGAGAAGAAAGAGAGTTAATTTAATTTTCTCATCTTCTGAGAAAAAAATTTCAAATTTTTCTTTGAATCATGTAATAAATTTTGATTTCCTATTTAACAGAATCATCTTGTTTCTCGTGCCCGGAGCTCAATCTCATCAAAATTGATCCAAATGATCAAAGCTTTCGTTTTTGTTCTTAAGTCTATCTGATGATCTTTTCATGGCTTCTTGTCTTCTTATGAACAGAAAGTTTTAATTTTCCGGGAAAAACAAAATCTTTCTCTGCTTCAACAAATTCTCCATTGATGGGTATTTCAAAAGACAGGATTAAATTCAACGTTGGTGGACGACTCTTCGAAACGACGGCTACAACGATCGCAAACGCAGGTCGCAATTCTTTCTTCGGAGCATTATTTGACGACGAATGGAATCTCTCACCACCACCGTTTGGAGATTCCATTCGTTTCGTTGATAGAAACTCAGATTGCTTCGCTGTTCTTCTCGATCTTCTCCGTACCGGAGACCTCAACGTTCCAGCTAACATTCCAGAGCGTCTTCTTCTTAGAGAAGCTTCTTTCTATGGTATATTGGACCATGTACGAGCTGCTAAATGGGGAGCTTTTGATGGTAATCGACTTCATCTCTCTGATTCTGTCAAAGGAATAGCTCCTGGAGATGGAACCGCCATTAGAGCTGGTCCTGATGGTGGTTGTTGTGTTGCTCATGGAAGCGTTGTTCATGTGTTTGATTGGACGTTGGAAGAACATCCTCCGATTAACCTTGATTACCAGAGAGTAAATGATGTTGGTTGGATTGATTCAGATGGGATTGTACTCTCTGTTTGTGAGAGATTAGGGAGAGGAGATGGAGGTATGGGATTGTTTAGTTCATCTTCTGGTGAGCTTCGGTATAAGTTTCAGGTTAGTCATGAGAATCAAGTGAAGAGTTATACAGCTGGAGCTTTGAGTTTTTCACCGGATTATAAGATTTTCTCGAGTTGCAAAGGTCGGAGTAATGAGTATGGAATTGGAGTTTGGGATCAGATAACTGGCAAGCAAACAGATTTCTTTTATGAAAGTCCCGGTTGGTCACTTGGTGATGCAGACAAACTTCAATGGTTGAATGGTAAGAATTGTCTTCTTGTAGCTACATTGTTTCCTAGAAAAGACAACTGTTACATTAGTTTGTTGGATTTTCGGGACAAGAATATGGTTTGGTCTTGGTCGGATATCGGTTCTCCTATGGTTACAGATGAGAAGAGAGTGAGAGATGCTATAGCTATGGAAGATAGTAATTCGATTTGTGTGGTGAATGAGTTTGAAGATTTGGGGTTTATTGATCTAAGAATGTATGGAGGAAGTGTGAGATGGAGTTCTAGAAGTAAATTGATGAAGAGTAAGATGCCTGATGAGCCATGTTACCCAAAATTGGCTTTACATGAAGGACAACTTTTCTCATCAATGAATGATTCCATCTCTGTGTTTTGTGGACCAGACTGGGTTTTAACTTCTAGACTAAGAAGAAGCTATGGTGGCTCAATCTGTGATTTCTCCATTAGTGGGGATCGACTTTTCGCATTGCATAGTGAAGAGAATGTGTTTGATGTATGGGAAACTCCACCTTCTCCAATCATCTGATTCACTTCCTCAATACTTTGGTCTGCTTGTTTGTGTTCAATCGTGTGTTTAGAGTCCTTAGAAAACTACAGAAAAGATAGTGATATACAAAGACAACTACAGACATCAATAGAGACTGATTCTTAGTATTGCTTCTATACAAAAGAAGCAAAGTGTTGCTTCTTGTAACCTGTTACTAAAGAATGATATTGATTAACGGATTTTCGATAGCCACATCTTTACTAGATTAAAAGTTCTATACTCAGTTTGGTTTGTTTAATCGTCTATTGACCAAATAAAGCATCTGTAACTGTTTCAACGGTGGTCCAGAATCTCAATGTCAGTTTCTTTAAGGTTTATTGAGGACTCGTTCCCTTAGAAAAGGAGAAGACATGTGAGTTGTTACAACTGCTACTTTCTTTCTGAGGGCAGTTAAAGTTTGTGTCTTTATTTCACTTTTCCTTAAAAATGTCTCTGAGAATTTTACCGGAATTTCCTTTTCTCATTTACACTTTTCCGGAAAGTTTGTGGCATAACTATATGAACTATCCCTGTTGATAAGCTCTGATTGTTCAAAGAATCTAAATTCACTTCTTTTCCTACACTTTGCAAATATCAATCTCTACCCTCGTCTCTTTCTAAAAGCTATATTCCCCTTCAAGAATATTGGAAAGAAGATATGTTAGTGAAAGCAAAGAAAAGCTTACCTAACCATTAGAAAGACTTCTTCAACGCCTATCTGCTTGAATAGTCATGCATCGCTTTATCAAGGAAGTTCACACGCAGAGAGTCTTCGGAAGCTAAATGGTCAAAAGCAATGTAATTTGTCTCTTCTTCATGGAAATGGCATTTAGTCAAGCTTGTCGTCATCAAGTGCCAGGTCTATCCATGTAATAGAATTGTATACTGGATAATAAAGGATTAATGACCATTGACCAATACAATAATTTTTTGTACTGTGGCTCAATGTCTCAGTTTTGAACAGTGTCAAATTGTTAGAAAAAGCTTCTGTGAGCTGCACACTGCCAAAAAGTTTCAGGATAGTAAAGATGTCACCTTTATCCGATTCTCTTCTGTAGCCTTGTGAGCTGCACACTGCCACGAAATGGGTCACAGTGAAAGGATCATGATCATGACATAAAAATGGACTAACTCAAAAGTGAGACTTGAATTCAACCTTTAGCAGTGAACATAAGTAAAAGAACCAGCATGATCAGCTAAATAATCTGCTTCTCTTTCTTGATACTTCTGATTCCTTGAAAGGTCACTGAGTCAAAAACAATAACTTTTTTGTTTATTGCGACAGAACTGAACTTTATCCATGTCCTGATGACTATTCCTATGAGGAAGGCTCTGCTTTCTATTTACTGATTCTTCTTCCGTTTCTTCCACTCTTGAATGAAAGCTCTCTGAATCACATAAAAAGGACAAATTTGCTTCAGTACTCCATATCTATAGGAGAAAAGTTACATTGCCTAGCAGATTAGTAACGAAATCTGAGTTCTCATTCAAACCACAGTCATGAGGAAGCTCCTTAGCTGAGCAAGAGAAATTTTCTAGTTGTCCAATAAACTTTTCCCAAATCACTGACCTCAAAAGCATTGACCAGCTTCCTCATTTAACCTACTCACTCTACATGGTTAATTGACTAATATGTAATCTAACAACACCTGGGAAGATTACTTCAACCAGGAAAAATTCATCATTGCTATATGGTTTACTACAATCTAAGATTATGGTAAAGAGAGAGTCATATCAGTACATGTAAACATCAGCAAACCATTAAGAGTGCTTGAGAATCACAACGAGTTCTCCTCCTCCTCCCTCTCTCTGGACTGATAATTCAGAAAGAGGATTTGACAGTCGAGCATGTTCATCAAGTTTGGATCAGATCCTGGAATCTTCACTTACACTGAGCACTGAAAAGGAGATAGAAGCTTTATATGATTCTCCGACTCATCACGGCCTATATCTCCTAGAAAATACTTAGTACTAGCATTCAGCAACAACAGCAAGAGTAGGTGCCCAGACTCTAGAGTAGCAAAGGGACCTTTTTGAGGGGTACACAAGTCTTTGCTTTACAAAGGGAAATCAGCGAAAGTGGGGATCTTCCGGTAGAACCTATAAACTCGAATAAAGACTAAAGCAAAACTAGAAGCAAAAAATCAATTATAAGAAGAGACAAAAACTAAACATATAAACGATTTCAAATAGCAAAAGGTAACAATTCACAAACGTGAGACAAATCTCGTTACCTTAACTCAATAAACGCCCATGGCGTACTTGGTCGATTGAGTTTTTGAGTCCCATGATAAAATTGTGTGATGCAACCGTGGATGGTACACCAATCCACAGAATCTGCAAACTCTAATGTCTACTGTACACTCTCATACTTGATAAACTAGATGAATTATTGCAGTGATTTTTTTTTCTCTAAACAACGTTTTTGAGAATGAGTTTTCGCTCTTATTTTTATAAGCAACAAAGACTTGGAGAAGAAGTTCAAAACGTGGTCAAAGTGGTTTCCAACAAAATTGGAAGACCATGACATGTACCAAGTCTCGTTGAGCTTACCATAAGAATAGGCGTTGTTGTTTGGCTTTTACAACAAGACTAATAAGGTTAGTCTTTTAGGGTTTCTTAATGGGCTCAAATGAAATCTGGCCACATTCTAACCCAAGCCCCTAATCCATCATATTTCTCAGCCATTTAAGCCAACATTCGATCGAATAAGCCAATTGGCTTAATGATACAAAAACGTTGGCCCAACAATTCCCTACATGAATATAAATGACTTTAAACATATGACTTAAATGACTCGATAAACTCAATTGACTAGATTTATCCTATAGATTAGACAGGCTAACAGACTTTCGAGAGTGTAGACGAAAATTTTTTGTGTCTGAGTAAGTAACATTTTTTCAGCTTTCAACTACTCATTGTTAATATATGTCGGGTTTACTTGGACATAAGGTGAACATGATGTCTTGAACAACCCAGAAGTTTAGTGTAAACCTAAACAACAAATATAACCCAACTCATTTTCTAGTAGACTTAAGTTCTTTATTATGTTCATTATGGCCTTGAACTTTGCCTGAGATTTCATGAGTGAACTTGGAGAGTATAGCATTACCTTGAGTCTCCTAGAAACATCCTTTATTTCACACTCACTAGGTGATTTGCCAAACATATGGATGTACAGAAATAACCTGTAATACTTCATTTATCAACCAATTCTTGGACTCAAATCATTAAAAGTTTGGAACTTATCCTCAAGTTTCTACATGTTGCACTGTTTATCATCTTAGGAACTAGGTAGAGTCTGAATGCTCACAGTGCGTTTTGAAGATATTATCTGATTTAGTTGTCCCTTTGAACCTATTTCTTGGGATCTCTAGTAATGTAGGTAGGGTTTCCACCAGATATCTTCTTAGGTCATAGGCTTTAAACCCATTCCTCTTGATGATTTACTACTTGATCTCGAGAGAGTCATTTAGTAAAAGGATCGGCTAGATTATCAGCTAACCTTATGTAGTCAATTGTGATAACACCAATTGAGACCATGTGTCTAATCATTTTATGTGTTTAATGAAGCAGTTTCGAAAATTGTTATAATCTTATCCGAACATTATATATTAAATTATAGAAGGGGCATATTTATTGAATTAAGACTGTAGAACCTATAATTTCGAATGAAGGTTAAAGCAAAAGCATAAGCAAAAAATCAATTATAAGAAGAGCCAAAAAGTAAACCTATAAACGACTTCAAATAGCAAAATATAACAATTGAGAGAGGTGAAACAAGTCTCGTTACCTTAACTCAATAAACGCCCAGAGTGTACTTGGTCAATTGCGTTTTTGTGTGTGAGGATAGAACTGCATGATGAGTCTGTCGATGGTACACCAATTCACGAAATCTGCGAACTCTAATGTTTACTCTACACTCTCAGGAATTGTTGCAGTGAATTTGTTTTCTCTAATCGTTTTTGAAAATGAGTCTTCGTTCTTATTTTTATAAGCAACAAAAACTTGGAGAAGAAGTTCAAAACGTGGTCAAAGTGGTTTAATGATACAAAAACGTTGGCCAACACTTCCTAGCAAAGATCGTAACTTGGGCTCAATAAGAAGGAAGGAAACAGTAATGTGGATCGCTTCGAGCTGCAAACAGATCGAGCATGATCGAAACAATTCTCTAGTAACTCGAGACATGTTTGCTGATGTAGACAGCAACAGCTGTCTTCTTTTTTAATACAGAGCATCAGTAAATTTTAGGTTTTTTTAAAATCAAATTGACTCGATAGATCTTCGTAGCATTTCGCCGAATTGACTGACGGTGGGCTTTATCTTCTTCCTCCTTACTCCATCTCTTCTTCTTATTGTTTTCTCTTTCACCATCATCTCTCGCAAAGACCAATTGATTAGAAGGTTATTTTACTTTGTTTCTAGAGATCTTGAATTGACTTTTGGCTAGTAGATTTGTCAGAGCAGAATTCTGGTTCAGTGTTTTGAATCCCATGCTAATTTTTCTGATTTTCAGGGTTTAAGGGAATTGATATGGATGATGAAATCTCTCTCAAAGCGACACAAAGAAACTTCGATAAGATAAGTGATTTACCTGATTCATTGTTGTGTCAGATACTCTCAAACATCTCTACCAAGGAATCAGTTTGCACTAGCCTTTTGTCAAAACGATGGAGAAATCTCTGGTTTCATGTTCCAGCACTGGACTTGGATTCCAATAACTTCCCAAATGATGGTGACTTTGTGAGTTTCTTAGATAGGTTTCTTGGTTCTGAAAATGATCAACACTTGGAGATATTCAAGTTGGTCTATGAGGTTTATGAGCATGATGCTTCTCGTTTCAACTCTTGGATCAATGCTGTAGTTAGGCGTAGAGTTTGTAGTCTAAATATTCATAGTGAAGTGGCTGATGATGAGTTAGTTAAGATGCCTTTATCTCTCTACTCTTGTGAAAGACTGGTGAATTTAGAGCTCTACCGTGTAGTCTTGTACCATCCTGAGTCTGTTTCGTTGCCTTGTGTTAAGATTATGCATCTTGAGATGGTCAATTATGATTCTGATTCGACTCTGGAAACTCTGATATCAAGCTGTCCTGTTCTTGAAGAGTTGAGCATTATCTGTGAACCCAATGATTCTCTACAAGTTATATGTGTTCGTTCCCAGTCACTAAAAAGCTTCAAGATAGAGTGTGACCGTTACGAAAGTCAAAATAATGTTGTGGCAATTGATGCTTCAAGACTTGAGTATATGAGCCTCGTTGATCACCGATCTGACAGCTATATAATACATAACATTGCTCCCGCTGCAGAGGTATACATTGGTGTTCTGTTTAATGTGGAATATAATGAATCATTGGAACCAGAAGATTCGTCCAAGATAAAGATGATCGGTAAATTTCTCACCGGGTTATCAACAGTTGGGGACATGACCATCACTGCTGAGACTCTAAACGTAATATACACATACATGGTTGATCTTTATATAATTTCCTTATCACATTGTCTCAGTGAACCTATGTTTTCTTCTCTTTCTCGCTGCACAGGTTATTCATGATTACATCGAAATGGAACAGCAGCTACCTCAATTCTCTTATTTGTCTCGCGTGCATGCTTACTTCCAAGAAAATTCGTGGGAAATGTTGCCTACTTTCCTTGAGAGTTGTCCAAATCTACACTCTGCCGTTCTGGTGAGTTTTATTTGTTCATGCTTTCATGTAAATCTCACTGAAACTCATAGTTGCCTTGGTGATGTATTATCAGGAATTCGATTACCTTCCAGACACTGAGAAGATTGATCTTTCATATGTCCCACAATGTTTTTTATCATCTCTTGAATTTGTTCACCTGAAGACAGCATTCGTTGTTTACTACCATAAGGAAGGGCAACCACTTGTAGGAACTAACAGTAAGATGAAATTAGCAAAGTACTTTCTAGAGAATGGTGCAACTCTCAAGAAATTGACAGTGAGTGCGAGTTTCTGTAACATCATGAAAGAAATCAAATCAATTCCAAGAAGCTCAAAGGGATGTGAAGTTGTAATGGATTAACAGGAGCCATCAGATCGTCATAGACAAGACATTAGAGCTTCAACAAGTACAGGGTCCTTCCATGTAAAATATCAGTGACCAAGACTTTCTGTATTGTGACTCAATGTCTCAGTGTGGTACTGCGTCAAATTGTTCCAAAAAGGCTTTCAAATTTCAGGATAATAAGAAGATGTCACCTTTTTTACAGTTCTCTTGTATAGCCGCCTTTTGAGCTGGATACTGCGACAAACATGGGTCACAATGAACAATTCCATTAAGCTGCGTTCCACTCCTTTACAATAAGATTGCCTCAAAAGGATATGATCATAAAGGAAAGTTCGAAGAACTCAAATGTAAGATTTGGTTTCAGTCTTATGAGTGAACTGAAGCAAAAGAAACGGCATGATCTATATGCTACATGAAATTCCCTGTATGTACTCCATACCTATAGGAGAAAAGTTACATTGCCTATCAAATTGGCTAAAGAAATCGAGTTCTCATTCAAACCAGTCATGAGGAAGCTCCTTAGCTGAGCAAGAGAAATTTCCTAGTTGTCCAATAATCTTCTCCCAAATAACTGACCTCAAAACCATTGACCAGCTTCCTCATTTAGCCTACTCACTCTACACTTTAGTTGACTAATATCTAATCCAACAACAGTTTGGAAGAACACCTTAATTAGTGAAAGTTCATCATTGCTAGATGGAACCAGATTGATAGGCTCCTCGACCTTAATGGTCTACCCGAATACGATCCAATCCGAGAAAGTCGAAACAAAATGCAGTCTAACCAAAAAGCACTTGGCTGAGCTATATATGAATAACTAAAACAATCCTGATGCCCTTGAAGACCATACAATAATCACAGCCCAGTCATTACCCACGAAGACACAACCACGACTTCAGTTGCCATATATGTACTCCAATCAGGACATGCGATAACTCTTTAAAGATTTACAGCTGATCCAAGTAGAAAAAATTTACGAATCAATATGATATGAATTCTTGACTCATTCATCTAGTTTCTCGAAGTGGAATTAGACCAAAATAAACTCTGAGATAAAAGATATGGACTATATAAACTTGTGGATCTGCAATGATCCCAAATGCGCGACGATTTCAAAGATTGAGCTACACAACCCAATCAAGATGTGGCATTCCCTTCGGACCACTTGAAAAATACTCTTAGGTCTTTCATGGTTCCAAAAAGCTCAAGAACGCTTTAAACCACCATCAAATCCTCCAGATACACGCTCAACAAGAAGAAGGTATAGTTTGGTTTTGTTTATGGCAAGTTTGGGATCCACTTGTTTAAGAGCTCACAAACTTATGTGTAGCGACCAAAAGACTCTCTCAACGACTCATAATCATTCAGGGAAGTCATACCATGCTCCAGCACTCATAGGATTGGGCGAATCCTTCCTTTAAAAGACTTTCCATATCTGGCCGAACATTTCTCCAAGGACTCCAAAATCGACGACCTTGACTACTTGTCCGTTGGACACTTAATTTTATGTTATTTATTTCTTATTTTAATCATGTTACTGTTATAGACACTCTAGAGTCGAGCATTTATAAGCTCAACACATCTCATTGTTTTCTCTAGGGCTAGGCATAAAACCAAAACAGAAGAACCGGACCGAACTGAAACACAAATTCGGTTCTCAAAAGTTAACCGATTGGTACCATAATTTAAGTAACTTTGGTATTCGGTTTGGTTCCTAACCAAGAACCGAAACTAATTCATTAATTAACTTTTATTACTCCTAACACTAATTGGGCATAAAAACTAGAACCGAAAAACCGAAATTTTGGTTCCGGTTCGGTTTTGTGTACATTTTTTTTGTAACAAAATAGTTCTTTTAAGTGTTTTTAACTGTTTTGTTTTAAAATAACCATTTGGTACCGAAGCCGATTGAGAACCAAAATTATTTTGGTTCTTCTTCGGTTCCAATTTCAAGTATCATTTGGAACCGGAACCGAGTATAACCGAATCAAAATCGAACCGGATTTTAGTAAGTATCCATTGGTTATCATATTTTAAAAACCGAAAGAACTGAACCGAAGAACCATAAGCCCAACCTTAGTATTCTCATGCAACTTTTAAGTAAAATCGTTAAACCTTGAGTTTTTCTACAAAGAATGTGTCGGTGTTTTGTCATTTCGAGTCTTATGTGGATTCTTTAGGCTACCATGATGTTGCAAGTTTAGTAACTTGTGAATTCAAGTTATCTAGGTTGTGTGTTGTTTGAAGATTCGACAGGATAACTTTTTTTTCCTTTATCCTAAGTTCTTGAGAGAATCGACTCACCAAAGTCTTCCCTCAAATTCATATCCGAGGATCCCTCCTCCTAGGCACCCATCACAGATAGTTTACTAGAATTTGAGACTCTGTTAAAGAGAGTCATATCAGTACTTGTAAACACCAGAAAACCATTCAGAGTACTTGTAAAGACTCCCCAGCAGATAGAGGCTTTAGTTTTATACTATACGTTGTCGCTTTGGCTCAGTAACTCTACTTAAACAATCTCCTCTTCTCCGATTTTCTTACTCTCTCTCTTACGAGTCATTTGCTGAAATATTCAAAATGGAGAATTGAAAAGCTCTTATGTCCCTTTTCTTTCTACATGTCCACTTTAAGTTATGTAAATGTGATGTTCCAAAAATACCCTTGTCTCAGACATTTAATTAAAAAAAAAAAACTCCTCCCTCTCTCATGGGAGAGATTGAAAACGAAGAACGTGATTTGGTTATTTCGATCTAGCTCCGCCACGCCGTGGATTTCGAGAAGCTCCGCCGTATCCAGCACCACCAACATCGTTGATTATCTTGTTCTTCAGCAACTTCTCTCTCCATTGAGGTTCTTTGATTATTTTGCAAGAATAGATTTTGATTTGAAAATTGAATATTTTGCTATAGCATTGGGTGTTTAATTCTTGTTTCTGGGTCGATTAGGAAGTTAAATTGATAAGAAATTGATGGAGTGATGTGGTTGAATCGTAATACATTGTAGATTGGAATCCCAAACAATCCAATTTTACTTGATTTCGCGATAGTATAACTAGGTAATACTAGTAGTATTACTATACTAATACATGTTGGTCACACTGTAAAACTAGTTTCAGTTTTTCTAGTATAACTGATATTTTTGAATTTGTTTGGCTGCTTGATAGAATGTCTAGGAATGGCGTCTTGTTTTTTAAATATGGAGATTGCATGTATAGTATATGGATGGATGAAATGAAGTTTTCGTTGATGGAATCTCTTATATTCAAGAAACTTGAGTTAGATGAAAGTAAGGTGAAGTTGAAAATAAGTTACATTCCTTTGTTGGTCGGAGAGGAGGAAGAATTGATTATTTGTGACGATGGGGATGTGGTTGCTTACATAAAATATTGTGAAAAACAAGAGCGTATATCTAAATTTTTTGTAGAGGTTATCGATATAACAGAACAATCCGAGCAATTGTCGAGAGTGGTGAAAAGTTCGGTTGGGAAAAACTACGATGAGTGTAACGATGGTGAGATCGGTGTGAATGCCATTACCGTGTACGTAGAAAAAGAACCAATCAATTTAGTGGATGATATGGTGGAAGAGGAAGGTATTATGGGTAATAATATTGGAATATCGGAAATTGGTAATGATTATGTTGAGAGTCCACCTATTGAAGAAAGTTGTAGTCAGTTTATAGAGGAATGGGAAGATGGTTTGGGTATTAGTGTGCTTCAAGAATTTCCGAATAAGAAGGCATTGCAAGAGGTGGTGGATAAAGCATCTTTTGTCAATTGTTTCAGTTTTGCTGTAAAGAAGTCTTTTCCAGGACGTTTGGTGCTGAAATGTACCAAAGGAAACTGTAATTGGTGTTTACGTGCGACACAGATTCGAGATACCGAAATTTTCTCGGTTTGAAAGTACACGAAGATGCATACATGTTCTCGGGCTAGTCAGAGCGAAAACAACTTGAAGAGGAAAGGAACACCACAATTAGTTGCAACTCTTTTGCAAGAGGATTATCTTGGACAGTTGAACACTCCCGCTCCTAAAGTAATCGTTGATCTTGTTAAGACCAAATTAGGTGTGAGTATATCTTATGCCACAACAAGAAGAGGGAGAAATCTTGCTATTAGTAATTTGCGTGGTACTCCTGAGGAAAGCTACAAGTTGTTGTTTTGCTATTTGTACATGTTGGAGAAGGCTAATAAGGGAACTGTAACACGTGTGCAATTAGATTTGGGAGCTTGCATCCGAGGTTTTATAGTCATGAGGAAAGTTATAATTGTGGATGCAACTTTTCTCAAGAATAGATATGTTGGTGTACTAGTTTTTGCAACAGCTCAAGATCCGAATCGTCATCATTATCCCTTAAGTGGTTGCTGTACTCGATGGAGAGAATAATGATAGTTGGACATGGTTTTTTGAGATGTTAAAGACAGTTATACCAGACTCTTCTGAATTGGTGTTTATGAGTGATAGAAATGCGTCTCTCATTGAACCTATAGGCTATGTGTATCCATAGGCGCGTCATGGGTATTGTATTTGGCATATGTCACAAAATGTGAAAGGTAATGCTTCTAATGTGAACAGAGATGTTGTCGCATGGAGATTTCATGGAGTGTAGTCGAATGTACACTGTAGCAGATTTCACCTATGCTTTTAATTTGTTCAAGACAAGATACCCTTCTGCAGCCAAGTATGTCGAGGAGACTACTGTGAAAGAAAAATGGGCAAGATGTGTTTTTCCAGGAGATAGGTACAACATTGATACAAGCAACTCTGTGGAATCTTTGAATGCTGTGTTTAGGAACGCGAAGAAGTACTTCTTGATACCCATGCTTGATACAATCATAAAGACATTTTCTAGGTGGTTTAATGAACATTGGAAGGATGTAGTGATTGGAACAAGTGAAAATAAATTGGTACCTTTTGTGGAGAACTACCTACACACTTTATGGGCGATTACAGAGAAATTGATTGTGAATGAGCTAAACAGCTTCAACCGTGAATACAATGTCATCGCCGGTGACGGACGTAATTATACTGTGAACTTGATATTGAAAAGTTGCACTTGTAGGGTGTTTGATATTGAAAAGTATCCATGTGTCCACGCACTTGCCACTTACATTGAGTACTTGAAGAACCCCGATGGAGATCGTGCTATCGAATTTCATGAGTTGTGTTCGAAATATTATTGGACGGAGCTTTGGACAATTGCTTATTTAGAGACAATACATCTAGCACCGGATATGTCTCAATGGGTTGTCCCAGAGGAAAGCATGAGAAAAGTAGTATTCCCTCCAGATCGAAAACTTAGGAAGGGAAGAATAAGATTGAAAAGACTACCCTCGGCGGGGAAAAGGGTCTGAGAACAAAGAATATGAGGAGACGGAGACAAGGACTAGGATTATATTATTGGCTAGGTGGAGACAGAGATAATAACAAAGACAGTTTTGTGCCTAACTAGTAAAACTCTGTATAACTAGCTTTATGTTGTGTAATATTTCTCATTTAGTTATGTCAGTACTGAGGATAACTAGTAAAACTCTGTGTAACTAACTTTATGTTGTGTAATATTTTCGATTTGGTTATGTCAGTACTGAGGATAACTAGTAAAACTCTGTATAACTAGCTTTATGTTGTGTAATATTTTCCATTTGGTTATGTTGGTACTAAGGTTAACTAGTAAAACTCTGTGTAACTAGCTTTATGTTTTGTAATATTTTCCATTTCGTTCTGTCAGTACTAAGGTTAACTAGTAAAACTCTGTGTAACTAGCTTTATGTTGTGTAATATTTTCAACTTGGTTATGTAAAACTCGTGAAACTAGTAAAACTAGGGTATTTCCTAATAGCTTTATGGCTTACTATTATAACTCGATGAAGAGGAGGAGCACGACGACACCGTTTTAGCCAAAGAAGACGAAGTCATGCTTGAACTTAAGTAATTGTAATCTAAAGATGAATTTGATCCATGAAACTTAATTCTTATAAGTAAGATAATTTATAATGAAAGTTAATTCTTATAAGTAAGAAAATGTATAATGAAACTAAATTCTTATAAGTTGACGTCAAGATGATTATATTTTGTGTATATAGTGATGAATGACTCTATACATAACTTAAAAATAAAATTAAAATAAGATTTTTAGACTTAATTACATTCGTCCACCTTATTCCTTATAGTTTTAGTGTGACTTTCTAAGTTAACATTAGTGTGACTCTCTACGTTGTACGAATATATATAGTTTTCCTTATGACACTCATATACAAAAAAAATGCAATCCTATATATGTGAGCTTCTCCTCTGTATTATAGAGTTTCATGATGAACTGATCGGTTATAGTTGATTTGCTTATTTAATTACACAAATTATATATCAAATCACAAGAGTTGGTGTACATCTTGGAGAAACTGTTCGAGAAAGACATTTGTTGTAGAATCAAAGAAACTTAACATTACAAGTGCATGTGAAACGAAATGGACTCTTCCAATTTTTACACCCCACACCAAAAAGCAACAGTGAAATGGATAAAAGAATATGGGAAGAGCATAGATAGGAACTGAAACCTATAAGGAAGGTTTACCTTCGATTGGAGATGAGTTTGGTTGAGATAAGTCTTTGATTTTTAGTGAAATCGCGAAGTTGTACAGCAGTTTCACTAGTTTGCCGAAATATACTTGTGAAATCAAAGGGAGTTTGAAATTTTCCTCCCTCGAATTTGAATATCATTAAGATTAGGAGTTCTCTTATGGGCTAACATCTTCGTTTTCACTATTGGCTTAGTTGAAATTGAAAGAAGATATGAAATTTGGTATAAATTTGAGTGAAGAATTGTTTGAAATTGAGAAAAATTTAAAGAAAAAATAAGAGTATCGCGAAAGAAGAAAGAAGAAGAAGAAAAAAGAGAAGGAGAAGAAGGGTGTAATGGGCGGATCTTAAACGGGTCAATCCAACCCGGATTAGTCCTAATTTCAGTATAAATGTCATTTTACCTCTTTTACCTTAATTTTCTTTAATTTTTAATTCTAAATGAAATTAATTAAATAGAATGGCGTTTAGAGATTGTGTTTTGTGGGAGTGGCCTTTTGAGCAAATAACTCTATTTTGGTTTATGAAATATCTGAATCAAATTTAACCAAAAAAACTTGGAAAAGCTAAACATAGTTCAGGAGTTACTCCCAATCTAATTTGATCACATAATTCATTCTAAATACGCTAATGTAGACCCAAAGTTTAAGTATACTCACAACCAATCTTGCTAGTTATACTCACATCGCGCGATTTGGCTGTTGCAGTCCATGAAACCGAACGATCATCTTCTTCTCTCACCATCACCGGACTAAGCCACTGAGTAGCTCTGATTGGTGACAAAATGTGTTTCTCTCTCTCTTTACAATCTTCAGTAACAGACTTCCATAATCGCAACGCTCTAAAAATCCATGGAAATCGAGCAATTTTGATTTCGAGCTTAACTACACTGGGGCTTCCGTCATTGCCGGATCGTAATCGTCGGGGAAAGTTGTTCCTCTGCTCCGGGAGAAGCGTAGGTTCGTTTAGATTCAGCGGACAAACTTCCTTGGATCTATGTGGTATTATTCCGCGTCATCGATTTAGAGTTTCTTGCAGCGATGCTCGCCGTATGCAGGAAGATGGGAATAACGTAGAAGAGGCGGCGGTTGCGGCGGAAGTAACGGCGCAGCCTGATTTTTCGGAATTTATAACTTCGGAGAGAGTGAAAGTGGTAGCGATGCTCGCACTTGCCTTAGCGCTATGCAATGCGGATCGTGTTGTGATGTCCGTCGCGATTGTTCCTCTTTCGCTTTCTCGCGGATGGAGCAAATCATTTTCCGGTATCGTTCAGGTTATTCTTTCAATTTGTTTGTTGTTGGTTCTCTTAGATTGCTTTGGAAAATTCGGAATCAAGTCGTTCTACTGTACACTATTGTTGTCGTTCGTCTCATACTTTCTTGAATGTTTCCCTGGTAGTCATCGTTTCTTTGGGGATACTTAATTTCACCAATAGCCGGTGGAACATTGGTGGACCGATATGGAGGTAAAGCAATCATGGCTTGGGGTGTGGCTTTGTGGTCTTTGGCAACTTTCCTTACCCCTTGGGCTGCTGATACTTCTCTCTGGGCTCTGCTTGCTGCAAGAGCTATGGTTGGAGTTGCTGAAGGAGTAGCTCTTCCTTGCATGAACAATATGGTTGCGAGGTACTGATGTTTTGTTTCTCTGTACTGCTTCAAATGTGATAGAGACACACATTATTTTGAAACAAGTCAGATTCTGGTTACTGGAATTTAGTGGTTATCCTTTTGATGTAGATGGTTTCCCCCAACAGAACGTTCTAGGGCTGTTGGCATCACAATGGCAGGATTTCAGCTTGGGAATGTCTTAGGACTCATGTTGTCTCCTATTCTCATGTCTCAAGGTGGTATATATGGCCCATTTGTAATTTTTGGGTTATCAGGGTTCCTCTGGTTGCTCGTATGGCTCTCTGCAACATCAAGTGTTCCAGATCGACATCCTCAGATTACAAAGTCTGAACTTGAGTATATAAAGCAAAAGCAGCAAACATCCAGTACAGATAAGAAACAAAACAAAACAGGTGTGATACCTCCTTTTAGACGCCTTCTCTCCAAGATGCCGACTTGGGCTGTTATTGTTGCAAATTCCATGCATAGCTGGGTATGTATGACAACTCCAGTCAATTAAACTCTATATTTGTTCTTGTTACTTTCAAGAAATGCTTTGATCTTTCTTGTAGTAGTGAAAGTTATGTATTCACTTTACATGGTATGCTTCCAGGGATTTTTTGTGATCCTTTCATGGATGCCGATCTACTTCAATACTGTAAGTTCCCACCACCAACATATTGTAAATATGCTGTGCTTTTTAGCCTTCTTTAGTGATTTTAAAGGATAATTTGTCACAGGTATATCATGTGAATCTTAAACAAGCTGCATGGTTTAGTGCCGTTCCTTGGAGTATGATGGCTTTCACAGGATACCTTGCTGGTTTTTGGTCAGACTTGTTGATACAGAATGGTACAAGTATTACCGTAACGCGGAAAATCATGCAGGTTTGTGATTCCTGTGTCACAAGTCACATTCAATCACAAGGTCTCTTGGCATGAAGAATTCTGTTTTCATATAATAATGGTGTCTAAGTCTGATAAAATTTAATCTGGTTCATTAGGCTTTCTTTTTCTTTTGCTAACTTGGGCGATTTCATTCCTTTTGCCAGTCCATTGGTTTCATTGGTCCTGGGATTGCTCTCATTGGTTTGACAACAGCAAAACAGCCTTTAGTAGCATCTGCCTGGCTTAGTCTAGCCGTTGGGCTTAAATCATTCAGCCACTTAGGGTTTCTTATTAATCTTCAGGTAGTTGATAGTTGATGGTGTGATTCATACTTGACCCACTACAAAACTTGACTTGAGTTTCTTTTAACATTTGTTTCCTCTTGTTCCAGGAAATTGCTCCTGAGTATTCCGGTGTTCTACATGGTACACTTTCTAATTTTTCTTCAATAGGCATTTGGTTTCCAGAATTCCTATTGGTATATTAAAAATAGTGTCTCTGGGAAGGAATTGGCGTTTAGAATATGTCAATTTGTGTAGGGGATCCGGAATCATATTACAAGTAAATCTTCTGACCAATTCTGTCATTATTTTAGGAATGTGTCTAACTGCTGGCACTTTGGCTGCAATAACTGGTACTGTGGGTGCTGGTTTCTTTGTAGAACTATTGGGCTCATTCCAAGGATTCATCCTTCTTACAGCAATATTATATCTCCTTTCTGCTCTCTTTTACAACATATATTCAACTGGTGAAAAAGTCGATTTTGACACAACAGGTCCGTCTCATCTCTTATGTTGTTAGCTTTTTCATGCTCTGTTTTATTTATATATTCGTAGTATTTACTGTTCTAATATATTGCAACATTCTAAGGGGTGTATATTCGTCTTCTTAGCAGCTTTGAAGGGCACCACAAATCCACATAACTGATGGATCAGCCAGTAAATATTAGAAAAGGATGCATCGGCTTTGTATATACAACTAGAAAAGATCTCTACTTTTCTCTTCTCCTTTGATAAATAAATCGAAAAAATTTGTACCCAAGTTTCCTATGTTCAATGTCATGAATTGCCTTTGAGGAAGATAATGAAAAAAACAAATGTGGAGTTACTAGTGAATGATCTTAGTGGTTGTATACGTATTGAATGATAATTATATATGCACGAAAATTTTCTTTCATCAAATATTGTGACCCACAGCACGGAAGCAGAGAAAAGTGAAGTTGTAGGTGCAGATCCGTGATTTGGGACCTTGAAGTGCGTGCTCTTTTTCTACTTCACTATTTAAGTGAAGATCCATCTTCCACTCTACTCTTCTCGTTATTATTGTATTCATACGTAAAGCTAGCCACTACATTTGGCTTTATTTAACTCCAGATTGGTTTCCTATCGATATTTTTCGTTGCCAAAGTAACACCGGGCATAATACATAGATCCGAGGATCCGAACACAAACTGAGAGCAGGTCCGAGTCTTCAACATTAATACTCAAAGATATCAGTTCGGGTCTGGTTTTCCCCGAGAACTGATTGAGTATTCTATAAAAGAATTCAGATATTTGAGTATTCAGATATTCGGGTACTCAAATATCTTGCGGATATTCAGTTACTTAAGTATTCAAATATTTTCTGGTTCTCTAAATTTAGATTCGAATTGGCATGGATCCGAATAGAACCAATCTGGAACTGTACCCAAACAATAACATATCCTATATGGGTCCAAAAATATCTTACCTGGAAAGACATGAACCCGATAGAAATGAATCTGAGGACTTAGAATGCTCTTTTTGTTGATAATAAAATTTTGGAGTCTAACTTTTTGATTTTTGATTTTTTTGGAACCAAGTTGATTCTTTTCGTTTTTGTTTTCACTTTCTTTGTTCCGTGACCGTCGAACCATTAATTATTTTCCTAATGAATGTTTATATGCTTTATAAATTACAACAGAATGATCAATGGTCCCCATAACTTATAATATTAAGGGTGTTGCTAACTAAAAACCAAATAGAAGTGGGGCTCTTTGTTAGATATTTTCAATACAAAAAGGTACAGAGCTTCCTGTGTCACAGAAAATTTAATTTCACTCTCTTTTCTTGTGATCCTCACACCTTCAATCCTTCATATCATTTCGGGAAAAAAATAGAATCGCCAAAACAAAAACAGAGAATCAGTTTCATAATCATAATAAAAAGAGCAAGAAAATTATGTTTCTGTCATTTACCTTCTGAAATATCTAACGTTTTTTTTGTACTATATACTTTTTCTTCTTCGCCAGATTCTCCATAGTATCTTCTGTTTATAAGCTCTGAAGTGTCTGTTCAGCATTTTCCAGAGTCTGATTTTCAGAAATTTGGTAATTGCTCGACATTCTTGTTTAATCTTAAATTGTTACTTCACTGATCATATTTCTTGGAAAAGCTACTTACTTTGTGATGTTTTTTTTCAATTTCTTATAATTCCTATTTTGGGCAGTAATTTGTGAAATTGGACTCAAACGTCGACTTTCTCCAGTAAAGTAGTTGCAGCTTTTCTATATTTTTGTAGTTTGTTTGTGATAAGCAATCTCTGAATACAGTCGTTGTTTCAGGGAGTTGAGCGATGTCAAACGCCAATGGAAAAGCTGCGACTACTTTGCCGGAGAAAATTTCGGCTAAAGCGAACCCCGAGGCGGTTGAAGCTGAAGAGATCGCGGGGAATATCGTTTACCACGCCAAGTACAGTCCGCATTTCTCCCCATTAAAGTTCGGGCCGGAGCAAGCTCTCTACGCCACGGCAGAGAGCCTTCGCGATCGACTGATTCAGGTAATAAGTCTGTTTTGTGGGCTGTTCCGTAATTTACGTTTGATGAAGATATGTTCGTGAATTAGTTGTGACTGTGTGAAGTTGTGGTTTCTCGTGGTTGTATTCTAATATATGTGTTGATCTTTAATAGACACATATTTGCGTATAAAAATGTCAGTGTAAATCTATTTGTGTGTGCGTGTTATAAATATGGGGTTAAGGTAGTTGTGTGAATTGTTTTGCAGCTGTGGAATGAGACTTATCTTCATTTCAACAAAGTGGATCCAAAACAAACATACTACTTGTCAATGGAGTATCTCCAAGGCCGTGCTTTGACAAATGCGATTGGAAATTTGAACCTTCAAGGTCCATATGCTGATGCACTGCGTAAGCTGGGTTATGAGCTTGAGGAAATAGCAGAGCAGGTGCTTTTGAGTTATCATGTTCCTCTTTGAAGACTTTAGGACATTGGAAATTTATTTTTGAGATGTTGGAGTTCTTTATGTAATGAAATTGTAGGAGAAAGATGCAGCTCTGGGAAACGGTGGGTTGGGGAGACTTGCCTCGTGCTTCTTGGACTCGATGGCCACCCTAAATTTGCCTGCTTGGGGTTATGGGTTGAGGTACAGACATGGGCTGTTTAAGCAACTAATCACAAAGAAAGGTCAAGAAGAGATCCCAGAGGACTGGCTTGAGGTGATGATTATCAATGTGGTGATTTCAACAGATGGTTTTCTGATTATGTAACTCATCCTCTTTTAATGGGAATTTGCAGAAGTATAGCCCGTGGGAAATTGTCAGGCATGATGTAGTATTCTCTGTCAGATTTTTCGGCAGTGTGCAGATAAATCCAGATGGATCGTAAGTATTAATATTGGAACCTACACGACTAAATATGTCTTTACCCGAGATTTCTGAGCATATATACTCTAGTGGGTTGTTTCTATATGTTCTATGGCTTTTCATCGAGCTTAATATTTAGCATTTCAATGGTCATATGACCATTTTGCAGTCGGACATGGGTAGGCGGTGATGTTGTACAAGCCCTTGCTTATGACGTGCCAATCCCAGGATATAACACAAAGAACACGATCAGTCTCCGTCTCTGGGAGGCAAAAGTAAGAGCGGAGGATCTTGATCTTTTTCAGTTCAATGAAGGAGAATATGAATTGGCTGCTCAACTACGTTCTCAAGCTCAACAGGTTTTATCACGTCATCTTTACATACTTCTCCACCTTCTTATGCTTTGTCGCTTTTTGTTTCTCTCTAACAAAGACTGTATGTGTGTAGATTTGCACTGTGTTATATCCAGGAGATGCTACCGAGAACGGGAAGCTATTACGGTTGAAACAGCAGTTCTTTCTCTGCAGTGCTTCGCTTCAGGTTTGTCACTTTGGTTGTAGGATACTTTCAGTTTCTTCATTTTTTAACTTGGGACTCTCTTATCTGGCTAATTAAATGTCATTATGGTTGAAACTGGGCAAATAAATATAGACATAAATTTGAAGTTGGTATATTAATTGGAAAAAGTAATTCTAGGAAAATACTACAATTTCACTACTTTCAGTTGATTCATAAATTTTTAATTTCATCTTCGACTATCATGAAAACCTATTGCAGGATATTATATCAAGATTTCATGAGAGGAGCACAACCGAAGGCAGCCGGAAATGGTCAGAGTTTCCAAGTAAAGTTGCTGTTCAAATGAATGACACTCATCCAACTCTTGCAATCCCAGAGCTCATGCGATTGCTAATGGATGAAAATGGACTTGGATGGGATGAGGCTTGGGATGTGACATCTAAGTAAAAACATTTGTACATGAAACCTTTCAATAGTTGGCAATAAAAAATTTAAACTTTCTGTTGGGGCTTACCTAAAATTTTTATAGGACTGTTGCTTACACCAATCACACCGTCCTTCCTGAAGCGTTAGAGAAATGGTCTCAATCTTTGATGTGGAAGCTTCTTCCTCGTCATATGGAAATAATAGTAGAGATTGACAAGAGGGTATTTTGCTGACCGCTCAAAGGATTTGGTTCCTTTATCTGCTGCAATAATAAAATATTGACCATTTTGCAGTTTGTACAAAGCATTCGTGACACACGTGTTGATCTCGAGGATAAGCTTTTAAGTTTGAGCATCTTAGATAACAATCCACAAAAGCCTGTGGTGAGAATGGCTAACTTATGTGTCATATCCTCGCATACGGTAAGTGGTCCTTCTGTCAAAATAATTATATTGTTTCTAAATCCCATTTAGTCTTTTTGGTCTCAAGTGCTCATTATGAGGGCCTTTATGCAGGTGAATGGTGTTGCACAGTTACACAGTGATATCTTGAAGGCTGAGTTATTCGCAGACTATGTTTCTATATGGCCAAACAAGTTTCAAAATAAGACTAATGGCATTACACCTCGAAGGTGGCTACATTTTTGCAGTCCTGAGCTCAGTGATATAATCACAAAGTGGTTGAAAACCGACAAATGGATTACTAATCTTGACTTACTTATTGGTCTTCGAGAGGTCTTCTTTTTATTTATTTAAGATCAGATCTACAATGAGTTTTGTTTTGTCATTCTGATATTATCTTTTCTTCTGCTAGTTTGCGGACAATGAAGAACTCCAATCTGAATGGGCTTCTGCAAAAGCAGCCAATAAGAAACGTTTGGCTCAGTATATAGAACGTGTAACTGGTGTGACTATTGATCCAACAAGCTTATTTGACATACAAGTTAAGCGTATCCACGAATACAAGAGGCAGCTAATGAACATTCTTGGAGTTATATACAGATTCAAGAAACTAAAGGTACAGTTGGCTAACCCTTCTATCCGGATTTGGTTTTAGTTGTGACATTATGATTCCTAATAGTGTTTTCATGTGTTTACTCTTCCATTAAAATTTATGAGAGACTAATGTATTAAACTAGTGTAGATGTCTTTACCAAAGAAACTAATCACAAACCAGCACAAATTAAATATTACGCGGCAATGCTTGCATTTCTTGTGTGACATTCTTTTCTGCGATTGAGTGTCACAGGAGATGAAGCCTGAGGAAAGGAAGAAAACAGTTCCTCGTACTGTCATGATTGGGGGTAAAGCCTTTGCAACTTATACAAATGCAAAACGGATTGTGAAGCTAGTGAATGATGTGGGGGATGTTGTTAACAACAATCCAGAGGTCAACCAATACCTAAAGGTAACATTGCTTGAGTTCTTAGAACTTTATACATGTAACTTAGAGGTGGCTATGCATGATGCTTTCTTGCTGATACTGATAGTGATGGCTTGTCTGATATTGTTGTTGATCTGTTACACACGTTTGCATCTCCCAAGATCTTTTGTCTTTTAGTTACATTTAATGCTACTCAAGCCTCCTTCCAAGAGTGAAGCTTTCTTATTGTAGCCACGCAGATGCAAATGCAATGAATCACTTTTTCTCTTTTGTCTTTCTGCGCATGGCTTTGAAGAAGATTCAATTGGTTTAACAAATATGCTTCTCTAGGTGGTATTTGTTCCAAACTACAACGTCACTGTAGCGGAGATGCTTATACCAGGAAGTGAGTTATCTCAACACATCAGCACAGCAGGCATGGAAGCAAGTGGTACCAGCAATATGAAATTCGCTCTCAATGGTTGCCTTATCATAGGAACTCTTGATGGGGCTAATGTTGAGATAAGAGAGGAGGTTGGAGAAGAAAATTTCTTTCTTTTTGGTGCAACAGCCGATCAGGTTCCTCGACTGCGTAAAGAAAGAGAAGACGGGCTGGTATGTCACTCTCCTTCTCTCCCCTACAGTTTTCTTTTTATTTCTGTCTCTGTGGACCGAATGCAAACCACAATACCATGAAGAGCCACCAGCATATGCTTCTGTACTCTCTAACATGAAACGTTTTTATGCCTGTCAAAACTTGTCAGTTCAAACCGGATGCTCGGTTCGAAGAGGCTAAGCAGTTTGTCAAAAGTGGAGTGTTTGGGAGTTACGATTATGGTCCGCTCCTGGACTCTCTTGAGGGTAACACAGGGTTTGGACGTGGTGATTACTTCTTGGTTGGATATGACTTCCCCAGCTACATGGACGCTCAGGCCAAAGTTGACGAAGCTTACAAGTAAATCCCTAAACCCAACTTTATCTATTAATAAGCCTTTTCCTTTTCTACAGAAACTGAAATGAAATGAACACTCAAAGTTCTTCGATGTGAGATTATGTCATAATGTGTTGTGACAGGGACCGGAAGGGGTGGCTGAAGATGTCGATATTGAGCACAGCTGGGTCAGGAAAGTTCAGCAGTGACCGTACGATAGCTCAGTATGCCAAAGAGATTTGGAACATCGAGGCTTGTCCTGTTCCCTAAGTCCGTATATCTACCTTCATTACCAAGGCAACTCCACATCCACACAGCTACATATGTATCTCACTCAAATATAACGAAAATCAAATAAAACCTTTTGTTATGTATATGTTCCTGATGCCTGCAGTATTTAAATTTTGCTCACTGAAAACGTTCTGTAAAATGCTATACGAATGAATTGGGCTTAATAATATTCAGTTCTGTGTGGATGTATTCATTTAGCTCACATGTTACATATTTTGTTTTCATAAACCCAAAGAATTTATTTTTGGAAGGAAAACAACATTGAATTCCTATGATGGAATGATTAAAACTTTTTCAGAAAACCAGGGTTCCTATTTCCAACGAATTGCATTAAGCATAATGGAAAGAGTTAAATGGAAAAAACAACTGCACATTAATACAAACCACTATCTTATATGTTTTGATCAATGTATTGAGAATTTTATGTAGGAGTGAGTGTAAAAACAACACTATACTTTTAAATTTTAAAATAGAAAACCAGTGTCAACTTCGAAATCGTATTAATATGATAAGTAATTCTACTCCAGTGGAAAAAAGTTTACAAAACTTGAATCACGTCCAAATCATCTAACATTACAGATGAGAAAAGCAATTTTGTAATTTAACGAACATGTAATAATATAAAGAGAATATAACTTGAAACTACACTTTTGTCTTGCAAAATTTTTGTCAAACATGCTATTGTTCATAGTAGAGTTTCAACGTATGAGTAGAACGCTAAAAAAACTTTTTTTTATCACTTTTGCTCCTATATAAACTTCCTCTATACTATCCGGAAAAAAACCTATCTAAACCAAAGAAATAATCAGAAAATCCATTTACGGAGCAACGATACTCAGAAAATGCTGAATTTGCACATTGGTATGGCTACCGCTTACCAATACTAGTATAGATTAGAACTACTCTGGATATGAGCCTCTTCTAACCTAGTTTGGGTTTGGTACCAATTCAGTGATAGAGGAAAACTAAACGAAGAAAATTCGAATAGAAATGCAATGCTTTATTGATTGTTCTAAAAACTCAAAAACACAAGTTACAGGAATTTTTATTTGATGATTGAAAAGTTGAGGTGCAGGAATTTTAATTGATGATTGAAAAGTTGAGGCTACAAATGCCTTTATATAAGAAGTAGTTTGAGAAAGAAAAGGAAAACCTAAAATAAAAAGGAAAAGATATAATAAATCTTAACAAACAAATATTCCTATATCAAATCCCCTTGTCGAAAGAACCTTATTCTCAAGGTTTTATGAATGATCTGGAGGATGCTTTTTCTTGTAATTTGTTTCATCTGTGAGAGCATTAGGCTTGAAAGAGTGATGCCAAGTAGCAACTTCACCAAATAAGTGAATAGAGGCGAGTCGAACTTTCAGATTTTTCAAGTGTTTGGTCCACCTCAAAAAACTCACTACAAGAAAACATTAGGATTACAACTCCTAATTTCGTCCCTAATGTGTTGGTAAGGGACTTTACAACGCATTAGGGACGCCACGTGGTTAGTCGTGTCTTGCACGTCGTAAGCCTAAAAGAGTTGTAAAAACGTCGTAAATATTAACATCTCCATATTTGCGTTGTTAAAACGTCGTAAAACTGACGTTGTAAAAAGGTCGTAAGATATATCAGGCGTTGTAAAGTCGATGCCAAATTAAACGTTGTAAGTTAGTTGTAAATTTAACAAGTAACTTACAACGTAATGTTTACAACTAATTAGAGTCGAAATGTGTTACAATGAATTAGAGTCGAAAACATTTACAACTAACTAAAGACGAAAATGTTACAACTATTTAAAGACGAAAAGATTTACAACTACTTAAGGATGAATGTTTTACAACTAATTAGGGATCATTTTTACGATTCTTGCCAACGATTTAGGGACTAATATTTGTTTTAATTTTTTAATTAAAATTATTAAATTAAATTTTTGTAGTTTAATAAAATTATGAAATGAATTAATTAAAAATAAAATATATAATTAAAATATAATATTACAATATTATTACAAAATTTAATTATAAATTACAAAATATTTATCGCAGTAATTTGTCGAACATATCCGAACTACAGTCGTCATGATCTTCAGCAACTCGCTCGTTCAAATTGACCTCGACATTCTCTGTAGGCCTAATCCCGAGGTTCCGACGTCTAAGCTCCAAAGCCGCAGTTGCATAAGGATTGCCCGCAACAAAAATATCCATCATGAACTCCATGGCTGCGAATTTCTGATTCGTCGTTTGCTTTAACGAAGCAATTTTTGCACGGAATTCCTGCAACTGACTCTGAAGCGAGTTTTTGCCTATCCAGTTAGACGTGACTCTCTGGACATCTTGGGCGGATCATATGCCAATAATTTGTCCCTTTTTTGTCGGAGCAATCTGCAAAAATGTTTTGTCAGGATATAATAATTATTTAAATTATGTTACATAATTAAAAGTAATTAGATTAATTAATTAAATACATGCATATAAATCGCGTTGGTTTCAGGAGCACTCAATTCGACATGAGTACCATCAGAGGATTCCTAGGAAAGTTGGGTTTGACGCTCCTGAACCGCAGCTTCAACCTGGCTGTGTAGCAGCTCACACCGAGGATCAACGAAGACGCCATATTTCTTCTTATGCGTTGCGGCATACAATTCTGGAAGCGTAAGAATCTGTCCAGTTTTTTCACCTAAAATAGGAAAATTTAAATTAAATAGTAATTTATGTTAATTAATATTGAACAAAAAAATTAATTTCTTAAAAATACTTACTATTTGTATGGCAACTCCACCGAAAGGCATCTGGCCTGCAGTGTGCGACATTGTGACTGGTAAGCAATCTGGACCAATCGTCTTCCGGGAGGCGGAACACTGAGCAGCTCTCCTCACTTATGTCGAGTCTACCTAGTAACTCTTCAATCCTTTCCAACACGCGTTGGTCATGAATGTGGGGTTTCCCGGCATCTCCCTTCACCTCCCACTCGTTTTTCCAGTCCGAGACTGTGTTACAAAGCCGCTTCATGGCTTTGTGGTAGAACTCATGTCGAACAGTCTCGTTGATGGAAATGTCCCAATTCCAACGTTGCTAGTAGAAAAAGAAAGTAATTAGGATTTAATAGTTATTAGTTAATATGTTTAATAAAAAATAATTTTATGTTAAAAAAAAAATTTACCGCGAAAATCTTAAACCACATTATGCGTATGTAATGCGATGTTGATTTCCAATTTGGAGTCGCCTCCACGAACTAGCTTTTGATGCATTTTGTGATGCTTCGTCCCATTTTGCTATCAACACCGAACCTGAAATTTTTTTAATAGATATTATACGTTATTTAACTATAAATACTTAAATTAAATTTGTAAATCTAAATAATTTAATATATAAATTAGAACGTACCAATAGGTACCAGTTGAACAATCGATATGTAATTGCGGCAGATTCTCGCGATTTGGAGCTGCGAGAATATCCTCAACCCGATATTGCGCATAAGGTGCATCCGGCGGCACCAAAAGGTCTGGATGGACTGCCGCATTCGTTGGTGGAGGTTCTCGGCGGAGTATGACTTTGATGTTGGGACTGTGGCTGTGTCTCTCGCACAACCGAGGAAGTGGAAGACGATGCAGTGTCGTGCACCATGTCACTGTAATGGACATGGCGTGTATGCTTACGGGGTGCCATATTTTGTAGTACCTACAAAAGAATTTTCCGTATTAAAAATTGGATCGTATACAACTAAATAATTTATAAATCCTAAATTCTAAATTTCGTACCTACTACATAATTTCTAAACAACCTATACCTGTTCTAAATCCTATATTTACATACAAAAAAATTGTAGAGAGAAAGGAGAGAGGGAATACTTTAGAGAGAGAGAATAATGATTGATGAATGATGGAATGATGTTGCAAAATTGGTGTTGTATATATAGGAAGTACGGAGTGTTGTAAAAACGTTGGGAATTAAATTTTCGTCGTAAAAGAGTTGTAAAGATAGGGTCGAATTTACAACGTAATCCATGTAAAGAGGTTGACAAACATGTGTGCAACGTACCGTAACGGTACAATGCATGTAATTACTAAGAAACGTCGTAAAGACATTGGCCCAAGAAAACGTCATGAAGACGTTGTCCCTTAACAACGTCTTTACGATGTTTTCTTGGGCCCAACGTCTTTACCATCAGGAAACTTTACCTCTGATGACACCCAATTGATAACGCCGTTTTCGCCTCAGATGACAACCTAAATATCGGAACTGGAATTTTGTCGTCGCTTTTGATATGCAACTCCCTCCTAAAACAAATAGTTGGTAAAAGTAAACGTGAATTCTTATTATCCTTTGTCCTACTAGCCACGTTCAAAATTGTATGCATGATATTTTCAAAAAAATCTTCTTGATGTGCATCACATCCAAATTCTGTCGAATCAACAAATCTTTCCAATATGGCAGCTCTTAAAATATACTCTTTCTATGCTTGTTATGATGTCGTTCGTAATAATCCGGCATATTATTAGGAACGTGCCAATTACCTCATCGAGGAAGAGTTGCCAAAGCGCCATAATAATCCATATTTGCTTCGATTTTTGCTCCTGATAGATACAGTGGTGGGGGGATCCTTTATCTTATCTTTACTCCTGAATAGAGTCGTGCTGTCGGTACGGATGGTTAATTGGAAAAAAATCGACGATGACAATCAAACCAAGACGTCTTCCTACCATGCTTCAGTTGAAATGCATATGTCCTCCCAAGACAATACGGACAAGCCAATCTCCCATGTGTTATCCAACCTGATAACATTTGTAGGCAGGGAAGTCACTTATCGTCCACATAAGCACCGCTTCATCGTAAAATTTTTCTGGGCAGAACAATCATATCCTCGAACCCCGTGCGTCAATAACTGTTTCAGCTCATGAATGAGAGGTTGCAAAAGCACGTCAAGAGATTGTTTCAGATAATTAGGACCAGGAACAAGTATACTTACGAAAAAAAATTCTTTTTCCATGCACATTCCCGGAGGAAGGTTATAAGGCGTGAGGAGTACTGGCCACAAAGAATATTGTCAACTAGACATTCCAAACAGACTAAAACCATCAGTGCTTAGAGCAAGATAACCATTCCTAATATTCCTAGCAAAATCTTTGTGTACCGTATTAAAATGTTTCCACGCCTTTGCATTTGAAGGATGATTAATCTCTCCATCCGTCTGTGAATGCTCTGCATGTCATCGCATCGCAGATGCTGTCCTGTCCGACTGATATAACCTCTTCAATCTATCAGTTATTGGCAAATACCACATCCATTGATACGGTACCTTCTTATGCCCACTCC
>JAKUCM010000539.1:0-102088 GCA_023374145.1 Lepidium sativum
AAAGAGAGAGAAAGACTAGTAACAAAGTCCATAGTCACCGTATCCCATTTCCATTCAGGAAATGGTAAACACTGAAGAAGTCCACTCGGAATCTGGTGTTCTGCCTTCACCAACTGACAAGTCGTGCATTTCGCCACCCTATCTGCTACATCTCGTTTCATCTCGCTCCAGTGGTAATATCGCTTCAGATCCTGATACATCTTGGTAGAACCCGGATGAATAGAGAAATGTGAGTGATGTGCTTGCTTTAGTATCTCAGCCTTCAGAACTTTGTCATCAGGAACACAAACTCGACCCCTAAAGACATGTGTTCCATTGTTTGTGGTCTCAAAGCCCACAACTCCAGTCGCCACTGACTTTAGTAAAGATGCATCGCTCTTTTGCGCCTAACAAATCCTCCACAACAGATCTGCTTGGTTTACAGCTTTGAGGCCCAAAGCATCATCATCTACAAAGACTTCACAAATTTTGAGGCTAGATAACATTACTCCTACCTCTTGCACTTCTTTTGTGATTGACGCATCGCTCCTTCTCCTGCTTAATGCACTTGCTACCAGATTAGCTTTCCCCGGATGATAAGCGATATCCACATCGTAGTCCACCAACAACTCCACCCATCTCCTATGTCTAAGATTCATGTATGCATGAGTAAAGATGTACTTCAGACTTTTATGGTTAGTAAACAATTGTACATTTTCTCCATACAGGTATGCTCTCTAGACCTAAGCAAAGACCACAGCTGCAAGCTCCAAATCATGAGTAGGATAGTTGACCTCATGCTATCTCAATTGTCTAGAAGCGTAAGCAATCACCTTACCCTCTTGCATAAGAACACATCCAAGGACAGTTTTTGACGCATCTGTGTAAACCACATATGGTACACCTACCCTCGGTAGTACCAACACATGTGTCTTAGTCAAACGTTCTTTCAGACTCTCAAAGCTTTGCTCGCACGCTTTAAACCACTCAAAACGTTCTTCCTTACATGTTAGTTGTGTCAATGGCTTGGCCAAGCTGGCGAATCCCTCCACAAATTTCCGGTAATAACCTGCAAGTCCTATAAAGCTGTGTACCTCAGTAGCACTCTTAGTTCTAGGCCAATCCGAAATCGTGCAAATCTTCTCTGGATCTACTGCAACTCCTTTTTCTGCCACAATGTGGCCTAATAATCTAATTCTCTCTGCCAAAAGCTGCACTTCTTCAATTTAGCATATAATTGATGCTCCCGCAATGTCTGCAACATAATCCTTATGTGTTTAACATGCTCTTCCTTACTTCTAAAGTATATCAGAATGTCATCAATGAACACAATAACAAACTTGTCTAGATATTCTTGAAACACGTTATTCATCATTTTCATAAAACTGGCAGGGGCCTTCATCAAACTAAAAGGCATCACTGTGAAGTCATAGTGCTCGTAACGGGTTCCGAAGGCCGTCTTTATGATGTCATTTCCGGTGATAGCAATCTGATGATAACCGGATGCCAAATCAATTTTTGAGAACCAAGACGCTCCTTGCAACTGGTCCAACAATTCATCAATCTGAGTAGGAGATACTTATTTTTGATGGTCACCTTGTTTAGCCCTCGGTAGTCTATGCAAAGTCTGAAGCTACCATCTTTCTTCTTCATAAACAATACATGAGCTCCCCATGAAGAACTACTAGGTCTAATAAATTATTTCTCAAACTGTTCCTCCAACTGCTTCTTTAGTTTTGCCATCTCTGATGGGGCTAAATGGTAAGGAGCTCTCAAGATTGGAGCAATCCTTGGCTCCAGCTCAATAGTGAACTCATCACCTCTTCCAGGTGGGGGCGCTATCAGTGGTTCAAAAACATCTGCATATTCTGCAACAACTGGAGTATCTTTCAGCTCTACTTCTGATTCCCCTCCTTTTACAGAGACTGTTACCAAATAAACTTGAATTTATTTATGCTGCGAACCTTCTACCTCCACTATTGCAACAAGTTTAGTCTTTTTCCTAACATTGACTCCTTGAAACATCAAGTCTCCTTCTGCACGATTGAGATTAACATGTGCTCTCAGACAATCCAAGTGAGCTCCATGGCGTTTCAACCAATCCATGCCTATGATTACATCATAGCACTTCAGCTCCATCTCAATAAAATTTCCTAATAGTGTTACAGTTTCTATAGTCACAGGAACGTCCTGATAGGTCCTTGATGACCCCACTAATTCTGAACATGCGGTTTCAATCCTTCTCTTCTTTTCAGAAAAATCATTTTGGAGATCCCAACCCCTCGCTATCTGCAGGTACACAAAGCTATATGTAGCGCCAAAGTCAAATATAGTGTGGGCTTCCATCCCTCCAACAAGAATGGTTCCTACATAGGTTTTTGAACTAAAGCAACGCTAACATTCAAGAACTACCATTTTTTAAAAATCATTTTGAAAATGACAAACTTTTTTTTTGAAATAATTTTGGAATCGAAACCATAATTTTTTTCTTCTTTTTTTAAAAAAAAAATCTATAATGAAAAAAACAATTAACACACAATTTGATTTTTTTCCTACTTAACTTTCCGAGACAAAACTAGCTTAGATTTGACCTCCACTCTGATACCAATTTGTAACACCCGTCTCCCGATTCTTTGAGACATGTGTCACTTCGTGCCAAAACATTCAATCTTTATTTAATAACTAAGATGGTCCCAAAATCTTACATAAAATCTCTCGAATATAAATCATTAAAATAAAAAAATAATTAACTGAAATAAATAACTTCAATGAAAAAGGGAGACTCGGCAACTACTTACGATCCTAGATCCGATCTGGCAAAATAGAAAAAATGAGGGGGTGAGTATATATACTCAATGAGGAGATCTTCTACCCACTGAGGCTCAAAGCTCTAACTTAATATTAAACATCGTCTATCCTAAGCATAGAAGGCAATCATGTGCAACTTGTGTATTTAAACAAGTTGTACCAATCAAGTTGGTTTACCAGTAGCAGCCAACGTCACACACATCGGCTCAACCATACTCCACGATGGCTTCAGAGACCCTCGGTTGGAAGAACACGGTCCATAACCGATCCTCCCTAGCTCATCAGCGGTTTTTTGGGCTGAAGCGGTTCCGTCAGCCAACTCCAGACCACTGTCTCTTTTCCACGGGGATTATCGGCCCATAGTCCAATTTCTCTGCGCCATCATTTTTTAAGAGACACGTCACTTACTCATTTACTCATTCTTTATCTACTTTCTTTTCATCACAACATCATATATGTCACCTCTTACGAGATGCCTCAACAAATACATATTTTAATTATTTATATATTATATAATAATTCAAACAACTATCCTATTTTCAAACATTCACAAAATCCCTAAAATATTATCTATGAGTTATATAATATTTAATATATGATTAAAAATATTCTAATTAAATAGTTTTAATTTCTAGAATAAACGAGTCTAATATTAAATTAAAACTAAAAGTCTCGCAGATCATATCTTCACCTAGATTGGCCGGTGACATATTCAAAAATGTAGCCACAAGCAAACTCAACAACTTTCACAGCATAAACCTTCACACACAAGCAACCAGACAAAACTAGGGTTCATCAGTCAACCAAAATAGATGATTCTTGTTGACCAAGCAACAACATCACATATCAGTTCTTACCTAGATTCGAAGGTTTAACGGTTCTGTTGCGTTCCTGAATGTTCATTTTATCTAAATCCAACGAAAATCTTACTTTCCTTGCAGAGATCTAGTCAGAAAATGATCCTAAATATGCAAATTTGAACACAACAATTTGAACAAAACTCATAATTCTTTAAGTCTCGAAATAGAGACTGAGTTGATGTCTTACCTTAAACTTGATGTAACTATCTCAATGCTACTCCGATCAACGATCCGTTTGAAGATACAGAAACTTGAGAGAAATATCTTTCCAGAACTACCAAAATCATAATAGGCGATTAATATCAGATTAGTTATGGGCCTCGAAAATAGTAGTTTGGACTGGACTAGGAGGTTGTTCTAGGTTGGTCAAACAACTTCGGCAATGAAGATACTTGCTATGAGGCTCGAGTTTGCAGATTTCATAAGAGGAAGAAGCTTAGAGGGCGCCAAATTGATGGGTATAAATAGGAGATCACACTACGAGTTTTGGTGCTAGGTTTAAATGATACATATTTTCGTTTTTTCTCAACAAACTTGATCTCCCTTGAACAATTCTTTTATTGAGCCTTATGGGCCACAAAATTAATTCCTTAACCTAAGGTTGGGTCTCACAGAAAATATGTCTTCGAAGACTACAAACTTAGACACCAGTGTGTCTTCAGTTTGTCTGATAACTCCAAGGACAAAGAGACTTCCGAAGATGATGACATCCAACATTTATCAACAAAGCCTAAGCCGATATCCTCCAAAAATGTGATAAAAAAAGAAAACTCCAAAGCTCAGATAAAAAAAAAATAGATAGATTATAAGAGAAAAAGAGTTCGATTAAATTTTAGTTTTCTTCTTCTTTTTTATGAAACTTTGTTAGGATTTTAATTTATTAGATTTGTGCTTTGTTTTGTTCTTTAAAACTAAAATCATGTTAATGTTTTCAGTATTTAAGATGTTTAGCCTATTCTCACAAAACACTTACTTTTATTGACAAACACAAGTGAACCAAAAAGAGTTTATATTATACTTTTCTTATAAATATTAAAAGACTATATGTTTAAAATTTGTACGATTGTGATAATTAATAAGTTTATAGCTGGAGTATATGAAAACAGTAATAGAATTGATTTTTGGATTTGTAATCAATTCAAATTAAGATCATAACTGAATCTGAATATAAACTAATTAATTATCACAAACTTAAAAAATAGTATGTGATATCATAATGACGTTTTATGAGCAATACAATGTTTGTAACTTTGTAAATGGCTTATAACCGCATTTAGATACGATATCAACGAGGAAGTGGAAGATATACATTTGTGTGTCAGCAATTTTTGGGTTGCTTTACCATTTAAAAAAGGTTAATTACTAATACGGTGTATATTATATACTTAATTTATATACTTAATTATTTATATGATGCATATTTTGTTTGAAAAATGAAAAGGAAATTGAAAAGTCATAAATAACAACCCAGTTCCGTTTTATTACCAAAATGTCATTATAAAAAAAAATTCTAAACTCTAAAACGAAAAAAAGAAAAGAAAATATGTGTTTTCTCTCCTTCTTTATCGATTTGTCCTCCTCCTTATTCGCCTCATCTTCCATCTTTGGCAGCTCTTCTTCCATCTTCTTCGCTTGGACTAGTTCTTCGCATCTTCTTCTTCGCCTCTTCGTCGCCTGTTCTTCGCATCCTCTTCGTGTTGCAGGTAAGTAAACCATCATCTTTTGGATTTATTTTCTTCGGCCATGTATATATACCTCTATCAGTCGAGTTTTGTTGTGTGTGTTAGATTTGGAACTGATTTTTTCGAATCTAGGGTGGAAAGTTGGTTTTTTTTTGAAAATATGTTGATTTGTTCGAAAAAATTTTGATTTGTTCGAAAAAATTTTGTACTCTTAGAATGTTGGTTCAATAGTAAGTGATAGATGTTGTAAGAATCACTAGAGTTTGCAACATAGTATGTCTATGTGTTCATGATTTGGTTTTTTTAATTGAAGGTGTAGTAGACTTTGCAAGTTTTGTGATAGACGCTTATACTTGTTAATGTATTGGAATGCGTTAATTAAGGTTTAGTAGACATTGCAACAAGTGTGATATAACATATTGGTAGACTTGAGTTTCTGTGTGGTAAGCTCTGCTATGAATCAATGGCATAGTAGTAGACTTTGTCTTAGCCGTTTGTAGGGTGTAGTAGACTTTATGTGATGTATAGTAAGCCTTATGCTTGATTGGTAGAATATGTGTTGGACTTAGCAGAGGGTTTGACCTTATGATTTATAGACTAAATTCGCTTGCTTTACCTAAGGTTTAGTAGACTTTTTAAATAGTGTGGTAGACATTGTTGGTAGACTTTATATTCTGTTTTATAGGCTCTGCTATGAATTAATGACAAAGTATTAGACTTTGTCTTAGCCGTTTTTAGAGTGTAGTAGACTTTATATGATGTGTGGTAAACCTAAGGTCCGATTGATAGACTTGTCTATTTGATTGGTAGAATATGTGGTGGACTTAGCAGAGGGTTTGACCATGATTGATGGACTAAAATCACCTGCTTTACCTAAGGTTTAGTAAAATTTTCAAATAGTGTGGTAGACAATGTTGGTAGACTTTATTTTCTGTTTTATAGACTCTGCTATGAGTTAATGACAGAGTTGTAGACTTTGTCTTAACCGTTTGTAGAGTGTAGTAGACTTTATGTGATGTGCGGTAAACTTTATGATTGATTTGTAGACTAGTCTATTTGATTGGTAGAATATGTGGTGGACTTAGCAGAGGGTTTGACCTTATGATTGATTGACTAAATTCGCCTGCTTTACCTAAGGTTTAGTAGATTGTTCAAACAGTGTGGTAGACATTGCTGGTAGACTTTGTGTTCTGTTTTATAGGCTCTGTTATGAATTAATGACAAAGTAGTAGACTTTGTCTTAGCCGTTTGTAGAGTCTAGTATACTTGATGTGATGTGTGGTAAACCTTATTTCTGATTGGTAGACTTGTCTATTTGATTGGTAGAAAATCTGATCCGCTCAATACATATTGTTCACAGACTTCAGTCATCTGCAGTTGCAGGTAATTGTGCTATTTTCATAGTAGACATTACATATACAGGGTAGACTTTACATAAGCGTAGTAAACATTACATATACATGGTAGACTTTACATATACATGGTAGACTTTATTTATACAAGGTAGTCTTTACCTAAGTGTAGTAGACTATAATTACAAACAAGTTGGTAGACTTTATTTATACAAGGTAGTATTTACCTAAGTGTAGTAGACTTCAATTAACCTTAGTAGACTTTATTGAAGTGTAGTAGACTATAATTACAAATAAGTTGGTAGACTTTACATTGGTGTAGTAAACTTTATTGTGGTTCTATTGTTGGTGCCTTGCAGGGCGTACTCGAGGATGATTCCACGGATGATCCGGGATTTCGAGCTCCCAGATATCAGGAAGAGTATAAGTACAAAGTAGTATCCAGTGTATAGAGTGAAGACATTACCGCATAACACACAAGATGGTGGTTGTGGAGTATATACACTCAAATTTATTGAGTGTTTAGCCTTGGGCTGCAATTTCAACGGGCTGGATGATAATTATGCGCAGTTCATCCGCATGAAGTATGTTGTTGAGATTATGAGTGAGATCCCTGCAGCAGACAAAGTGTCATACACTGATCCAGGGCCTCGTAGTGGAATCTGTGACAAAGCAATATTGATCACTGCAACGCAAGACCTTATGCTTAACTAGTAGACTTCATTATAATTAGGTAATAGACTATGATTCTAGGTCATCATTTTGGCAACTCATTTTTTGTGCTCGCATACATATTTGTGGGTTAGGTCTACTTTCAAAGTACTAATATTTTTTGTACGGTTATGGTCCTTTGTAAGTATATCATGGCGGTCTAACAACCTTATTTAGAACATTTATAACCACCAACTTTTTTTAATCAAACTACATGATGTACTTAGACAGCGTCTACTACATTTTCACCGAAGTCTGCAAAAAAGAAATTGAAGTCTACCATGAAAAAATAAAGTCTACTACATGTTTTCTTTCTCACAGGCATGCTTTAAAGTCCACCACGAATGGCTGGGTGATTTACCTAAGTATACCAGTATGGTCTTCAAAGTCTACTACACATGCTATGAAAGAATACTACACACTGCAATTTCCTCTTAAATTCCTTTCTATTAGGTCTACTACGAGGGATTTGTTCGTCATACGTGATTCTACTATAAAAAACTTGGAAGTCTACAACAAGTTCACTTAAAGTCTACGAAGAAATCTACTACACATAGGAATTTCTTTCTCATAACCCATGTTTTATAGTTTACCACACGTTAACTTAAGTCTACCAGTATGCTCTCCAAAGTCTACCGCACCAGCCACGAACGTCTACTACACAATGGAATTTCATCCGTAATTCCAGTATATTAGGTCTACTACAAGAGATTTGTTCGTCATACGTGAGTCTAGTATAAAGAACTTGGAAGTCTACCACACGTTCACTTAAAGTCTACGAAGAAGTCTACTACACATAGGAATTTCTTTCTCATAACCCATGCTTTATAGTCTACCACACATTAACTTACGTCTACCAGTATGCTCTCCAAAGTCTACCACACCAGCTACAAACGTCTACTACACAATGGAATTTCATCCGTAGTTCCAGTCTATTAGGTCTACTACAAGGGATTTGTTCGTCATACGTGAGTCTACTATAAAGAACATGGAAGTCTACCACACGTTCACTTAAACTCTACGAAGAAGTCTACTACACATATGAATTTCTTTCTCATAACCCATGCTTTATAGTCTAACACACGTTAACTTAAGTCTACCAATATGCTCTCCAAAGTCTACCACACCAGCCACAAACGTCTACTACACAATGAAATTTCATCCGTAATTCCAGTCTATTAGGTCTACTACAAGGGATTTGTTTGTCATAAGTCAGTCTACTATAAAGAACATGGAAGTCTACCACACATTCACTTAAAGTCTACGAAGAAGTCGACTACACATAGGAATTTCTTTCTCAAAAGCCATGCTATAAAGTCTACCACACGTTGACTTCAGTCTACCAGTATGCTGTCAAAAGTCTACCACATATGCCATTAAAGTCTACTACACATAGATTTTCATCCGTAATTCCAATCTATTAGGTCTACTACGAGGGATTTGTTCGTCATACGTCAGTCTACTATAAAGAACTTGGAAGTCTACCACACGTTCACTTAAGGTCTACTACTCTAATGAAAACACGTTCCCTTAAAGTCTACCACATGTTCACTTAAAGTCTACCACACGTTCACTTAAGTCTACCATTTTGATCTTTAAAGTCTACCACACCTGACAAAAAAGTCTACTACACCTCCTTAATTCCGGTCAAGAAGGTCTACTACGAGGCTTTTGTTCGACATACGTCAATCTATTATAAGGAAATACGAAGTCTACCACATGTTCACTTAAAGTCTACTACACATAGGAATTTCTTTCTTCTCAAAGGCAGCCGTTAAAGTCCACCACAAAGGGCTTGGTGATTTTCGTAAGTCTACATGATGAATGTCAAAGTCTACTATACATACCTTGAAAGTCTACCACAAGGGGTTTATACGCCATACATAAGTCTACTATAAAGAATTTTGAGGTCTACCACAAGTTCACAAATAGTCTACTACACAATGTAGACTCTAACTCAAATTTACGCTTTAAAGTCTACTATAAAGGGCCGCATTTTGACATTTTTCATTAATGGTATTTTCGTAAATACATTTTTTTCCTAAACAAAATAAGGGTAAAATGGTATTTAAAAAAAATGGACACCATTCTAGTAAGAATCCAAAAACTCGCACCATTTAAATAATTAGGTATATAATATGCACCATATTAGTAAATTACCCTTAAAAATATACATATTTTATGTTAAAATGAGCAGTTATTTGTGTGTGTGCAGTTTCTATAATAATGTTCTCATGCCTATTGCAAACTTTTCCCACTCCACCATAAAATCCTAAAATTCATATTACCAACGGTTAGCTTCTCTTCGTGGTTGCGTACAGCTTTTACAACTTTGATTTCTTCATGTAGGCTTCTTAATCAAAGAAGGTTGGAAAGGAAGGATGTTCTTCCCAGAAGAAAAACAAAAGTCGTGAAAACCAAGGCATATATACTACTAAAACATGCTGTCTATATTTTTCCAAGTAGCTTTAACACTGATTTTTTCCTCCTACCAACATGGAATAATCCTCCACATACTGAAGACAATTCTGTATCACCAGCAATGCCAAATCAAGACTCGCCTAATATCTTGAGTGATGTAACAAATGGTACCATAAATTACAGAGATATCTTATGCTTACCTTATGTTTTGCTTTCAAACATAGCTGCAATTGTATTAGTAGAATATCAATCTCCAAGAATCAAAAGGATGCGTCTCATCAAAGTGAAGAAAAGTCAAAGAATGAATGGAGAATCAGGTAAGATAAAGTTCATAATAAGTTTAACATCTGATATTATTCACAACAATAAACATCGATATGAAACTTTCTTTTCAGCTGCTATTCCGAGAAACCACTTGGATCAAACCTTTGAAGAGACAATTCGAAACGATGGTGGCAGTGGCATTTTAAATTATGGACCAAGTATGAGAGAAAAAACACAAAACTACAGTTAAATGTATTTTAATTCCATTATCAAAGTAAGTTACCTAAAACAAAATAAACTTTACACATATTTTGCTTTATTGTTCTTTTCAGACCATGCATCATCATCATCGGATCCTCATAATTCATTATACAATTCTCAAGGTAACCTGAAAAGTCATCTCTTAATTGTGACAATAATCTTACTTTAACTATAAATATCCATTTAAGTTTGACAATGCTGAACAAAATACGATGACGATGGTGATCCAATTTATAGTTGTGAGCATTGTGGAGCTATAATGTGGTACAACGAGCAATACAAAAAAGAAACGTCAGATGGAATCCAAAGTTCTCACTTTGTTGTATGCATGGAAATATTGATCTACCACCACCACCTAAACCTCCTCAAAAACTTATAGATCTCATGTTCAAAGGTGATAAAAAATCCAAAAATTTTATGGAGAATATAATACCTTTGAACTCAATGTTCGCATTCACATCTATGGGTGGAACAATCGACACATCTGTGAACAAGGGACGGGAACGAAAGATTTTCCGACTTCAAGGTCAAAACTGCCATATGATTGGCAGTTCACTTCCTCCTCGTGGAGAACCTGCTAAATTTAATCACTTGTATATACATGACACATAGAATGATGTGGGTTTGGTTTAAACTCAACAAAACGTATTGGACCTGAAGGCCCAAAGTCAGCAACATTAATGAAAGTTTCAAGCCCAAGAATATGGAACGTTGTCTTCTTCGTTTGCTGAAACTCAGTCTTCTCTCTCCATGGCGTCACTTTGTCGAAGAAAGTACAAAGTCAGAGACAAGGAGACATGCCGATGAAGCTCGTGAAGGCGCAGCCTTCGTACAAGCAGAGATACAGGTCCGAATTAATTAAGAGCAGAGATCGACCAATTTCTAGCAAAGGCTGCACAAATTGTCGGGTAACTTCTCTTTAGCTACTTTTCACTTTGGACTGTAGCTTGAGCTCTTTTTTAAAAGCCAGTGGAGTCTCTGTGGGTAAATAATAAGGTTGTAACAAGGAAAACTGAGTGAGGTGTGAGAGAGAAAGAGATTGTAAGAACTACAAAGGCTCTAGTGTTGAGCAAGTTTCTTAGTGGATTTCCGAGTAATTCTCGGCGAGACGTAGGGATTCCGGTTTTGGTCCTGAACTCGTTAAATTCGTGTGTGTTCTTTACTTTCTAAGTTTCTTTGAATCACAAGCTGAACAAAGATCTCAATAGGGATAAAAACAGTGTACAGTTGAAGTTACAAATCAGTAACCTTCTCAAGCGACAAACCTAACAAATTTTGGTATTAGAGCTGCAGGTTGAGAGGTACTCTCTTCAAAGATGTCCACAGGTAAGACTGAGATGGAGAAGTTTGATGGAGAAAGAGACTACATTCTATGGAAAGAAAAGTTGTTAGCTCACTTGGATTTTACTTGGTCTTATGGAGGGTCTTGAGGAGGTAAAAGAGGAAACACTTGGCTATGAGTCTGCTGCAGAAACTAGTGAAGAAGAGACTCAAACTCTGCCTAAGATGACAGAGACTGAAACCAAGATCCTAAACGAAAAGAGAGGAAAGGCCAGATCCACCATTATCTTAAGTGTGGGAAACCATGTCTTAAGGAAAATAATTAAAGAGAAAAAGGCTGCAGGTATGTTGAAGGTGCTTGATAACTTATTTATGGCTAAATCTCTTCCAAATCGGATATACTTGAAGCAAAGGTTATATTCGTACAAGATGAGTGAGAATATGACAATGGAAGAAAACGTTAATGACTTTTTCAAGCTGATTTCGGATCTGGAAAATGTGAAAGTTGTTGTGCCAGAGAAAGATCAAGCCATTTTCTTGCTTATGTCTTTACCTAATCAATTTGATTAACTCAAGGAGACACTCAAGTATTGCAAAACAACTCTTCATCTAGAAGAAATCACAGGGGCCATCAGATCTAAGATCCTGGAGTTAGGAGCAAGTGGAAAACTTCTAAGGAACAACTCAGATGGGTTATTTATTCAAGACAGAGGCAGACCCGAAAGAAAAGGATAATCAGTTGAAAGAGGCAAGCACAAGAGCATATCAAAGTCAAGAGGAGGAAAAACATGTTGGGACTTGTGGAAAGGAGGGTCATTTCAAAAGGCAGTGTCAAGCGTGGAAAGACAGAACTAGATCAAGGGATCCATCATCTGAATGAGGAGAAGCTGCAGCAGTGACCATAGATGCAGTCGGTTTAGTGGTTTCTGATGCACTTTTGGGATTTGCAGAAGTTACACCTGACACATGGGTACTTGACACAAGTTCCTTTTTTCACATGACTGGAAGAAAAGACTGGTTGCTGGATTTTAAAGAAACCGATAATGGAAGGGTAAGAATGGGGAATGACACATACTCAGATGTCAAAGGTATTGGCAACATCAAAATCCAGAATGATGATGGCACAAAAGTTCTCCTCTCTTAAGTCAGGTACGTTCCTTAGATGACTAAGAACTTGATCTCATTAGGAACACTTGAGGATAAAGGCTAATGGTTTGTATCAAAGAATAATGCTCTTAAGATCGTAAAAGAGGAACAAACAGTCTTAATTGGAAAGAAACATGATACTCTTTATTTCCTGCAAGGTACAACTTTCACAGGGGAAGCAAATGTAGCAAATAAAGTTGCTGATGAAAGCAGTTTGTGGCACAGCCGAGTAGCTCACATTGGTTCAAAGGGTCTGGAAGTGTTGATCAGAAAGGAATATTTGGACAAAAACAAGGTAAAGGCAGTGCAGTTTTGTAAGGATTGTGTTTACGGCAAGACGCACAAAGTCAGTTTTGGGACTGCAAAGCACGTCACAAAGGGAAAGGTGGACTATGTGCACTCAGATTTGTGGGGTTCACCGTGAGTTCCACTATCACTAGGTAAATGTCAATATTTCTTAACATTTATTGATGATTTTACCAAGAAGACGTGGATATATTTTCTAAGAACAAAAGATGAGGCCTTTAGCAAATTCAAGGAGTGGAAAGTGCTGGTAGAGAATCAACTAGGCAAGAAGCTAAAAGCACTTTGAACAGAAAATGCCCTTGAGTATTGTAATCAAGAGTTTGATGCATTCTGCAAGCAAGAAGGCATTGTCAGGCACAGGACGTGTGCGTACACACCACATCAAAACGGTGTGGCGGAAAGAATGAATTGAACCATAATGAACAAGGTTAGATGCATGTTGAGTGAATCAAGATTGGGAAAACAATTATGGGCAGAGGCAGCCTCAACAGCAGTGTTTGTGATAAATATAAGTCCAAGTTCTTATATTGAATTTGATATACCCGAGGAGAAATGGTCTGGACATCCACCAGATTACAAGATTCTCAAGAGGTTTGGTTCAATTGCATATGTTCATGCTGAACAAGGGAAATTAAATCCACGGGCAAAGAAAGGAGTCTTTCTAGGTTATCGAGCTGGTGTGAAATGTTTCAGAATATGGATCATAGAAGATAGAAAATGTGTGGTGTCTAGAGATGTGGTGTTCCAAGAAAGTCTGATGTTCAAAGAAGTCGGGACTGAAAAACAAAAACGAAGTTGTACAGCAAAGAGAAGAAAGGGAAAAGATAAGTATTGAGCTGCAAAATCTAACTGGGACTGAAAGTCGTCAGCATCAAGGAGGAGAAAGCTCGAAACATTCTAAAATCATATCAAGTTCCTCAAGAAGTGAACAACAATCTAATAATGAGAATTTCGGGAGTGATTCGGAAGATTATGAGCTAGAAAATTAGCAGTTGGAAAGGGATAGATCTCGCAGAAAAATTAAAGCTCTTCAAAGATACAGTGAAGAAGTAAACTTGGTTGGATATTCTTTAACTACAACTGAAGATGGAGAGATTCGAGATCCTCAAACTTATCAAGAAGCAATGTCTAGTGCTGAAAGGAAAGAATGGAAAGATGCAACGGATGATGAGATGAGTTCACTTTCTAAAAACAACAGCTGGACTTATGAAGACAGATCATCATCAAAGAGAGTAATAGGCTGTAAGTGGATCTTTAAAATAAAGGCAGGCATTCCTGGGGTTGAGCCGCCAAGGTTTAAAGCCCGATTGGTGGTAAAGGGTTATTCGCAAAAGGAAGGCATAGATTATCAAGAAATCTTGTCTCTGGTGGTGAAACAAGTATCCATCAGGTATTTACTCTCAATTGTGGCACAATTTGATATGGAGTTGGAACAGATGGACGTCAAAACAACGTTTCTCCATGGAGAGTAAGATGAATATATATTGATGGAACAACCTGAGGGTTATGAGGTCAAGAGAGATACAGAAATGGTTTGGTTATTCAAGAAGTCGTTGTATGGCTTGAAGCAATCTCCAAGAAAGTGGAATTAGCGGTTTAACTTCTTTATGCTGAATTATGGGTATCAACGAAGCAGGTACGATCCATGTGTTTACATAAAAGAGCTACCTAATGAGTCATATGCATTTCTGCTTATATATGTAGACGACATGCTAATTGCTTCAAGAGATATACATGAGATTAAAAGACTGAAAGACCAGCTTAGTCAGGAATTTGAAATGAAGGATTTGGGATCTGCAAAAAAGATTTTGGGTATGGAGATCAGAAAGAGACAGAGAAAAGGGAATTCTTGAGTTATCTCAAGAAAGTTATGTGGAGAAAATTTTGCAGACATACAAGATAGATTAGTGTAAGGCTGTTCAAACACCATTAGGAACTCATTTCAAGTTAATAACAGCCACTGAAGATGTCATCAAGAGAGAAAAGGATTACATGAAATTTGTGCGATACTCTAATGATATTGGTAGTGTAATGTATATGATGAAAGGATCAAGACCTAATATTGCATATGTTGTTGGAGTTATTTGCAGGTTTATGCCTAATCCAACAAGGGATCATTGGCAAGCTGTGAAATGGTTATTGCGGTATATCAAAGGGTCAAACAAGGTCCGTTTGCAGTTTAAAAGGGAAGATAAGTTTGAGATAAAGGGGTATTGTGATTCTGATTATACCCCAGATCCAGATAAGAGAAGATCAGTAGGTGGTTACGTGTTCACAGCAGGAGGGGGCACAATAAGCTGGAAATCAGGATTACAATCAGTTGTAGCACTCTCCACAACTGAAGCTGAATATATGGCTTTACATGATGCAGTAAAGGAAGCTATGTGGTTGAAGGGTTTAGCCGAAGAGATGGGTTTTAAACAAAGTTGTATGGAGATTATGTGTGACTCTCAAAGTGCTATAGCATTGGCCAAGAATGCAGTATATCATGAGAGAACAAAGCATTGTTGATGTTAAGTTTCATTACATCAGAGAAAAGATTGAGGAAGGAACGATTCAGGTTTTGAAGATATCAACAATCTCGAATCTAGCAGACATCCTCACCAAAGTTGTACCAGTGAGTAAGTTTCATGATGCCTTGAAGCTTCTCAGGATCTCTAGCCAATAAGAGACCACAGTTCCGAGAAGGAAATCCAAGTAACTAAGAAAGAAATCCAGGTTTGATGAGTTTACACCAATGAGGAGTTTCGTGGGTTTGGTTTAAACTCACCAAAACGTATTGGACCTGAAGGCCCGAAGTCAGCAACATTAATGAAAGTTTCAAGCCCAAGAATATGGAACGTTTTCTTCTTTGTTTGCTGAAACTCAGTCTTCTCTCTTCATGGCGTCACTTTGTCGAAGAAAGTACAAAGTCAGAGACAAGGAGACATGCCGATGAAACTCGTGAAGGCGCGCAGCCTTCGTACAAGCAGAGATACAGGTCCGAATTAATTAAGAGCAGAGATCGACCAATTTCTAGATAAGGCTGCACAAATTGTCGGGTAACTTCTCTTTAGCTACTTTTCTCTTTGGACTGTAGCTTGAGCTCTTCTTTAAAAGGCAGTGGAGTCTCTGTGGGTAAATAATAAGGTTGTAACAAGGAAAACTGAGTGAGGTGTGAGAGAGAAAGAGATTGTAAGAACTACAAAGGCTCTAGTGTTGAGCAAGTTTCTTAGTGGATTTCCAAGTAATTCTCGGCGAGACGTAGGGATTCCGGTTTTGGGTCCTGAACTCGTTAAATTCGTGTGTGTTCTTTACTTTCTAAGTTTCTTTGAATCACAAACAGAACAAAGATCTCAATAGGGATAAAAACAGAGTACAGTTGAAGTTACAAGTCAGTAACCTTCTCAAGCGACAAACCTAACAAATTTTGGTATCAGAGCTGCAGGTTGAGAGGTACTCTCTTCAAAGATTGCCTCCAGTAAGACTGAGGTGGAGAAGTTTGATGGAGAAGGAGACTACATTATGTGGAAAGAAAAGTTGTTAGCTCACTTGGATTTACTTGGTCTTATGGAGGCTCTTGAGGAGGTAAAAGAGGAAAAACCTGGCTATGAGTCTGCTGCAGAAACTAGTGAAGAAGAGACTCAAACTCTGCCTAAGATGACAGAGACTGAAACCAAGATCCTAAAGGAAAACAGAGGAAAGGCCAGATCCACCATTATCTTAAGTGTGGGAAACCATGTCTTAATGAAAAAAATTAAAGAGAAACGGCTGAATGTATGTTGAAGGTGCTTGATAACTTATTTATGGCTAAATCTCTTCCAAATCGGATATACTTGAAGCAAAGGTTATATTCTTACAAGGCGAGTGAGAATATGACAATGGAAGAAAATGTTAATGACTTTTTCAAGCTGATTTCGGATCTGGAAAGTGTGAAAGTTGTTGTGCCAGAGGAAGATCAAACCATTCTCTTGCTTATGTCTTTACCTAAGCAATTTGATCAACTCAAGGAGACACTCAAGTATTACAAAATAACTCTTCATCTAGAAGAAATCACAGGGGCCATCAGATCTAAGATCGTGGAGTTAAGAGCAAGTGGAAAACTTCTAAGGAACAACTCAGATGGGTTATTTATTCAAGACAGAGGCAGACCTGAAAGAAGAGGATAATCAGTTGAAAGAGGCAAGCACAAGAGCATATCAAAGTCAAGAGGAGGAAAAACATGTTGGACTTGTGGAAAGGAGGGTCATTTCAAAAGGCAGTCTCAAGTGTGGAAAGACAGAAACAGATCAAGGGATCCATCATCTGAATGAGGAGAAGCTGCAGCAGTGACCACAGATGCAGTCGGTTTAGTGGTTTCTGATGCACTTTTGGAATTTGCAGAAGTTACACCTGACACATGGGTAATTGACACAGGTTGCTTTTTTCACATGACTGGAAGAAAAGGCTGGTTGCTGGATTTTAAAGAAATGGAGAATGGAAGGCTAAGAATGGGGAATGGCACATACTCAGATGTCAAAGGTATTGGCAACATCAAAATCCAGAATGATGATGGCACATAAGTTCTCCTCTCTCAAGTCAGGTACGTTCCTAAGATGACTAAGAATTTGATCTCATTAGGAACACTTGAGGATAAAGGCTGATGGTTTGTATCAAATAATAATGCTCTTAAGAACATTGTAAAAGAGGAACAAACAGTCTTAATTGGAAAGAAACATGATACTCTTTATTTCCTGCAAGGTACAACTCTCACAGGGGAAGCAAATGTAGCAAATAAAGTTGCGGATGAAAGCAGTTTGTGGCACAGCCGAGTAGCTCACATTGGTTCAAAGGGTCTGGAAGTGTTGATCAGAAAGGAATATTTGGACAAAAACAAGGTAAAGGCAGTGCGATTTTGTAAGGATTGTGTTTACGACAAGACGCACAAAGTCAGTTTTGGGACTGCAAAGCACGTCACAAAGGGAAAGCTGGACTATGTGCACTCAGATTTGTGGGGTTCACCGTGAGTTCCACTATCACTAGGTAAATGTCAATATTTCTTAACATTTATTGATGATTTTACCAAGAATACGTGGATATATTTTCTAAGAACAAAAGATGAGGCCTTTAGCAAATTCAAGGAGTGGAAAGTGCTGGTAGAGAATCAACTAGGCAAGAAGCTAAAGGCACTTAGAACAGACAATGCCCTTGAGTATTGTAATCAAGAGTTTGATGCATTCTGCAAGCAAGAAGGCATTGTCAGGCACAGGACATGTGCGTACACACCACATCAAAACGGTGTGGCGGAAAGAATGAATTGAACCATAATGAACAAGGTTAGATGCATGTTGAGTGAATCAAGATTGGGAAAACAATTATGGGCAGAGGCAGCCTCAACAGCAGTGTTTGTGATAAATATAAGTCCAAGTTCTTATATTGAATTTGATATACCCGAGGAGAAATGGTCTGGACATCCACCAGATTACAAGATCCTCAAGAGGTTTGGTTCAGTTGCATATGTTCATGCTGAACAAGGGAAATTAAATCCACGGGCTAAGAAAGGAGTCTTTCTAGGTTATCCAGCTGGTGTGAAAGGTTTCAGAATTTGAATCATAGAAGATAGAAAATATGTGGTGTCTAGAGATGTGGTGTTCCAAGAAAGTCTGATGTTCAAAGAAGTCGGGACAGAAAACAAAGACGAAGTTGTACAGCAAAGAGAAGAAAGGGAAAAGATAAGTATTGAGCTGTGGAATCTAATTGGGACTGAAAGTCGTCAGCATCAAGGAGGAGAAAGCTCGAAACATTCTAAAATCATATCAAGTTCCTCAAGAAGTGAACAACAATATAATAATGAGAATTTCGGGAGTGATTCGGAAGATTATGAGCTAGAAAATTAGCAGTTGGAAAGGGATAGATCTCGCAGAAAAATTAAAGCTCTTCAAAGATACAGTGAAGAAGTAAACTTGGTTGGATATTCTTTAACTACAACTGAAGATGGAGAGATTCAAGATCCTGAAACTTATCAAGAAGCAATGTCTAGTGCTGAAAGGAAAGAATGGAAAGATGCAACAGATGAGGAGATGAGTTCACTTTCTAAAAACAACACCTGGACTAAAAACAACACCTAGACAGATCATCATCAAAGAGAGTAATAGGCTGTAAGTTGATCTTTAAAAGAGAGGCAGGCATTCATGGGGGTTGAGCCGCCAAGGTTTAAAGCCCAATTGGTGGCAAAGGGTTATTCTCAAAAGGAAGGCATAGATTATCAAGAAATCTTGTCTCTGGTGGTGAAACAAGTATCCATCAGGTATTTACTCTCAATTGTGGCACAATTTGATATGGAGTTAGAACAGATGGACGTCAAAACAGCGTTTCTCCATGAAGAGTTAGATGAATATATATTGATGGAACAACATGAGGGTTATGAGGTTAAGAGAGATACAGAAATGGTTTGTTTATTCAAGAAGTCGTTGTATGGCTTGAAGCAATCTCCAAGAAAGTGGAATTAGCGGTTTAACTCCTTTATGCTGAATTCTGGGTATCAACGAAGCAGGTACGATCCATGTGCTTACATAAAAGAGCTACTTGACCAGTCATATGCGTTTCGTCTTATTTATGTAGACGACATGCTAATTGCTTCAAGAGATATACATGAGATTAAAAGACTGAAAGACCAGCTTAGTCAGGAATTTGAAATGAAGGATTTGGGATCTGCAAAAAAGATTTTGGGTATGGAGATCAGAAAGAGACAGAGAAAAGGGAATTCTTGAGCTATCTCAAGAAAGTTATGTGGAGAAAATTTTGCAGACATACAAGATAGATTAGTGTAAGGCTGTTCAAACACCATTAGGAACTCATTTCAAGTTAAGAACAGCCACTGAAGATGTCATCAAGAGAGAAAAGGATTACATGAAATTTGTGCGATACTCTAATGATATTGGTAGTGTAATGTATATGATGATAGGATCAAGACCTAATATTGCATATGTTGTTGGAGTTATTTGCAGGTTTATGCCTAATCCAACAAGGGATCATTGGCAAGCTGTGAAATGGTTATTGCGGTATATCAAAGGGTCAAACAAGGTCCGTTTGCAGTTTAAAAGGGAAGATAAGTTTGAGATAAAGGGGTATTGTGATTCTGATTATGCCCCAGATCCAGATAAGAGAAGATCAGTAGGTGGTTACGTGTTCACAGCAGGAAGGGGCACAATAAGCTGGAAATCAGGATTACAATCAGTTGTAGCACTCTCCACAACTGAAGCTGAATATATGGCTTTACATGATGCAGTAAAGGAAGCTATGTGGTTGAAGGGTTTAGCCGAAGAGATGGGTTTTAAACAAAGTTGTATGGAGATTATGTGTGACTCTCAAAGTGCTATAGCATTGGCCAAGAATGCAGTATATCATGAGAGAACAAAGCATTGTTGATGTTAAGTTTCATTACATCAGAGAAAAGATTGAGGAAGGAACGATTCAGGTTTTGAAGATATCAACAATCTCGAATCTAGCAGACATCCTCACCAAAGTTGTACCAGTGAGTAAGTTTCATGATGCCTTGAAGCTTCTCAGGATCTCTAGCCAATAAGAGACCACAGTTCCGAGAAGGAAATCCAAGTAACTAAGAAAGAAATCCAGGTTTGATGAGTTTACACCAATGAGGAGTTTCGTGGGTTTGGTTTAAACTCACCAAAACGTATTGGACCTGAAGGCCCGAAGTCAGCAACATTAATGAAAGTTTCAAGCCCAAGAATATGGAACGTTTTCTTCTTTGTTTGCTGAAACTCAGTCTTCTCTCTTCATGGCGTCACTTTGTCGAAGAAAGTACAAAGTCAGAGACAAGGAGACATGCCGATGAAACTCGTGAAGGCGCGCAGCCTTCGTACAAGCAGAGATACAGGTCCGAATTAATTAAGAGCAGAGATCGACCAATTTCTAGATAAGGCTGCACAAATTGTCGGGTAACTTCTCTTTAGCTACTTTTCTCTTTGGACTGTAGCTTGAGCTCTTCTTTAAAAGGCAGTGGAGTCTCTGTGGGTAAATAATAAGGTTGTAACAAGGAAAACTGAGTGAGGTGTGAGAGAGAAAGAGATTGTAAGAACTACAAAGGCTCTAGTGTTGAGCAAGTTTCTTAGTGGATTTCCAAGTAATTCTCGGCGAGACGTAGGGATTCCGGTTTTGGGTCCTGAACTCGTTAAATTCGTGTGTGTTCTTTACTTTCTAAGTTTCTTTGAATCACAAACAGAACAAAGATCTCAATAGGGATAAAAACAGAGTACAGTTGAAGTTACAAGTCAGTAACCTTCTCAAGCGACAAACCTAACAAATGAGAACCAGAACAGAATATGACATTTATTGATTTCACAGCTCTAAGAGAACAGCTCCATTACCTGAATCATAAATCTTGCGAGATGAGATTGTGGAAGACATTAAAATCATGTTAAATGAGTGTAATCCATACCGCCAGATTTTTAAAACAGCAAAAGATCGTTTCAAAGATACACCTTCAGTAAAAATTCAGCTCAAGTTGATTTCTAGGCGTAGTGGAGGAGGTAAAATTTACAATCTTCCTACAACTACAGAAGCTGCTGCTTTATTGGTTGGGGAATTTGATATTGAAATGGAACCAAGAGACGTTATTTTGGAAAAAATGGAGGGCAATTTAAAAAGAATTAGTGAACTTCATGCTGGATACCTTATAATACAATATCCAGTTTTGTTTCCCCACGCTGAAGATGGATATCACATTGATCTAGAGCTCAAGAAGACAACAACATGTTCAAAATGTCCACGCACAAGAGTTAGTATGAGAGAATTTTTTTCGTATAAGATCATGGAACGTCCCGATCATCCGACAACTCTTATGAGCTCAGGGAAACTTTTCAACAGTTTCTGGTAGATGGATTGACAATGATAGAGGCTGAAAGGATATGATATTTGAAGCTTAACCAAAAGATTTTGCTTGCTGATAAATATGTAAACGTTGAAGCTTCTGCTGATAGAGGAAACAACACCCCCTCAAAGCTCAGTAGGCGTATTGTGCTACCATCTACTTTTATTGGTAGCACACGGTGCATGCAAAAAAAAATGCATGGGTGCAATGGCTGTTTGTCATCACTTTGGATATCTAGATGTATTTATTACTTTCACTTGCAATCCCAAATGGCCAGAAATAACAAGATTTCTAAAAGGTATGGGGTCATCGTTCTACCGACAGAGCTTATATTGTTGCTAGAGTCTTTAAGATTAAACTAGACAAGATGATTGATGATATCAAAAGTAATAATGTTTTTGGCCCTTCAGCAGCAGGTAAAAGCAAATGTAACATTTAGTTAGGGATGTCAAGTGGGCTATTAACCCGCGGGCTTGGTCCAGTAAGGCTCTTTTGGACGCGAGCCTGGACAGACAAATATATGTTTATTATATAGCGGGTCATGCGGGCTGACCCGACGTGGACAAACGGGTCATATGGATCCGACCCGCTATGGACTGCGGGTTTGCGGGGTAACCCGCATATTTTTTTTTCTTTTTAATAATCTGAAATCTCAAGAGTCGGTGAGAATCTCAGAATGAGACATGCAATCTCTCCCGATCGGTGATATCGTCTTCTTTGTGTCGGTGATATCGTCTTCTTTGTGCTCTTGATCGTCTCCCTCCTTCATTTTCAATTTCATTGACACAACAAAAGATCTTTGTCGAACTTTGGTGGTAGAAGAGAGGATGAAGATAGTGACTTACAACGTTAATCGCCTTAGGCAATGAGTTTCGCAGTTTGATTATCTTCTCAAACTTCTCGATCCTTTCGACGCTGATATCAGTTGCTTCCAGGTTTTGTACTTCAATGTCCATTAGATTATTTGAAATTTCAATCCTTTAGTTTGATTTCGCTGATGAATTCGTAATACTTTTATTTCGGGTTTAGATTTAGGAGACGAAACTAAGAAGGCAAGAATAATCAGCGGATTTAGTTATATTCCTTTGAGATCTGATATATACTTATAGTTGTATTGATTTGTGTGTTTTTGTTTTCTGCAACTTACAGTTCTGTAATCGGAAACCGGTTCTCTGGAAACAATTTCACGGGTCGAATTCCCGAGTCCTTTGGTAATCTCACAAACTTGACTGATTTGTAAGTAAAAGATATAGTGAGATTTCAAGGATATTGGTGAAATGATCCTAAAAGCTTCATCTGTTCCTCGCAGTCGAATTGATGGAAGTTCTCTATCTGGAAAGATACCTGATTTTATTGGAAACTGGACTCAGCTCACCAGGCTGTAAGTAACCATAATATCTCGGTTCACTTCTTCTGAAAAAACTGTAGTGAGACAAAATTGTTAAATTTTCAGAGACCTTCAAGGCACATCAATGGAAGGTCCAATTCCAGCTTCAATATCAAACTTGACAAACTTGACTGAATTGTAAGCAAGCAAATAGTTTAACAGTATATCATTTGTTCACATGTTCTTCCGAACTCATGACCTCTAAAATCTCTTTCTGAATCAGGAGGATAACAGATCTGCATGGAGCACCATCTTCTTTTCCAAACCTGCAAAATATGAAAAATATGGAAACACTGTAAGTTTAAGTTTTACTCAAGTTAGAAACTCTGCTTCATCTCAAACAACATGTAATAATCTTGATTACAGAATTCATCAGGGTACTAAGAAGCTGTATAATAAGGGTAGAAATTCCACCATACATTGGTAAAACCATGAGTAGTAAGCTGAAGTTACTGTAAGTTAAACTCTCTTGCTGCTTAAAGGCTATGAATTGGATCAAGTTCTAACACTAAACTTTGTGTGTATGTGCAGAGATTTAAGCTCAAACATGTTAACCAGTACAATTCCAGACACATTTAGTGCTCTAATACAAATCAATGTATTATAACCTCGTTTGTGTTTATTAAGGGAACCATCCATATTTATATTTATTATTTGATTACATTCTTTGAACGTTTATCACTGATTGCTTCTTGATGGATTTCTGACAGGAACGATGCATTCACATGTTGGTCCTCAAGTTCTGGAGCTGAAAATTTTAATTACGGTTAAAGGATTGATCATATCTTGGTTGCAGGATCATGCTTGCATCAGGAAGAAGATAAGCAGGGGCATAGTTTTCTTGCTTGCCATGTCCAGGAATGTGACATATTAATAGAGTACAAGCGGTTTAAGAGTGAAAATATGCTAACAAGGTAAGCCTATATGGTCAAGAATGCTCCCATGTGTGTTTCAGCTTGAAGATAAAGTAACCCTAAATCAATATAGAATAAATAGTGATATTGCTTCTCCCTGAATGCTTGACTTATTATCTTACAGTCTATAGGAGCTGTGACTTTCCGGTCATATCTACGACAGAGATCTGCTTCATCTCAAATTCCTTCTAGGTAAACAAAGTTTGTTTGAACTTTGGTTTCACGTATATATTTACATACTAGAATTAAATTATGAAAATTATGAATTAATATTATTTTTAAATACTCTGTTTAAACTAGAATGTTTATTGCTAAACTTAACCTAATTTTTTTTTAATGATTTAACGTCAAACTGTCAACGGGACAAAAAGAAGAGGCGATCCAGAAGCATATATATAGAGAAACAAAAAGTTATTTTCATCATTAGATCAAATCAGTTATAATCGCTTGATAAGCAAGAATTGTGTGATGGTAAATACTTTTTTAGCTCTTTGTTTTATGTTTTACATTTTTACATTGTGATTCATTGATTACGTTTTGTGTCCACTAAGATTACGTTTCAAATTTTCAAATCACGTTGTCTAATATGTATGATTATTGGATCAACATTATTGATATTGTTATGCGATCATATCACGTTTCAGAGTTTATTTAATTGTATCAAATCGACGTTCTATCCACTTCTTATCACGTTCATGTTGAGTATATCACGTTCATGTTGAATATTGTTATGCGATCATATAGTTACAATTGTAATCATCACTTCTTATCCACTAATATTCAATTGTATTATGATTGGTAGGACTCACAACCTCTTTACAAGAGATTTGTTGATAAAGAATCACAAAAACTTATTGATTCTCTAAATGCTGAAAATGAACAAGAGAGGTTCGATGGAGCAGGGTCATCTCAAAAGTTCAAAGATAAAATTCCAATTGTGGATATACCTGATGTTGCTAGTGATGATGATGATGGTAATGGAAAGCCGTCAGAGAAAAAGAAGAGGACAAAATATTCAACGGTATGGGAAGACTTCATCCTTATTACTAAGGTTTATAGTTCGAGGAAAAGTGAACAAAGAGCTCAATGTATGCATTGCAAGAGTGACTATGCTTATAATTCACACAAAAAATGGTACGAATTGCTATAGATGTCATATTCAGAAATCCAAGTGTAAACCTAAGGATGGTGATGTTGGTCAAATGATGATGAATGCAGAAGCAAAATTGAGAGCTAGGAAGATAGACCATATGGTTTTCCGTGAAATGGTTGCTAAGTGTATTATTCAGCATGATCTTCCATTTTCATATGTTGAGTATGAGAGAGTTAGATCAGTATGGAAGTATTTGAATGCTGATGTGAAATTTATTAGTCGGAACACAGCTGCTGCAGATGTTTACAACTTCTTTAAGAACGAGTCCGGTAAGCTAAAGAGAGAATTAGCTAATCTCCCTGGAAGAGTTTGTTTTACTTCTGATTTGTGGACAGCTATCACTCAAGAGGGGTATATGTGTTTGACAGCACATTATATTGATCATGATTGGAAATTGCAGAACAAGATTCTAGCATTTTGTGCTTTACGTCCTCCACATACTGGTATGCACATAGCGATGAAGCTTCTTGAGATATGGAATGATTGAGGAATTGATAAGAAAGTATTTACAGTGACTTTAGACAATGCTACTAACAATGATTCAATGCTAGACATTGTTAAGTCGCAGTTGCTTTTGAGGAATGATTTACTGTGCAAGGGAAAAATTTTACATGTCAGGTGTTCAGCACATATTCTTAATCTCATTGTGCATGACGGGCTAAAAGTGATTGAGGACTCTGTGAATAAAATCCGAGAAAGTATCAAATACGGTCAAACTTCTGAGTCTCGAGAGAATTTATTTGCAAAGTGTGTGGAAACTGTTGGGATAAGATTGAAGGCTGGTTTGGTGCTAGATGTGCCAACTCGATGGAATTCTACATACAAGATGCTTAATAGGGCTTTGAAGTATCAATCTACTTTCTGTAATCTCAAAATCATTGATTCCAGAAATTACAAGTTTCTTCCCACAAACGAGGAATGGGTACGAGGGAGAATGATGTGTGACTTTTTGGAACCGTTTGATGAAATTACTCGCCTTTTTTCAGGTAGTACTTATCTGACCTCAAATTTGTATTTTATGCAAGTTTGGAAGATTCAGAGCTGGTTGAAAAAGTATGAGACTAGTGCTGATGAGATCATAAGAGAAATGGTCATCCCGATGAAAGAAAAGTTTGATAAGTATTGTGAAGAATATAGTAAGATTCTTGCAATGGCTTCCGAGTTTGATCCAAGGCAAAAAATGATGCTTGCTGAATTTTGTTTCAAAAACCTTGACATAAGTTCAGCCGAAGAGAAGTTGAAGCACTTACGTGGGAAATTTCAAACTCTTTTTGAAGCATATGATAACAAGCCAAAATCGACACCAATACCCTCAGAAACACGAGAAACTATTTGAAATGATGGTGAAAATCAAAGTGGAAACTTCTCAAACTATGATGTAAGTTTTTAATGTCTTCACTTTTCATTTACATCATCTTCAAACTCACACCACTTACATTTTTTTTAAAAAAAATTTCTCTTATATTTTGTTTTTGATTTTTTGAATGATGTTGTTACTTACATATTGATTCTAATAAGTAATCATTTCTTTTTGTTGATAGGATTTTTTTGTGTTTCGAAAAGCTAATGTTGTTGTTAGTGGAAAGTCTTCTTTGGAAATTTATCTAGACGAACCGCCATTAGATACACAGAGTTTTGAGAGTTTGGATATTTTGAAATATTGGAAAGATAACTCTCAACGTTATGGAGTATTGGCTTCTATGGCTTGTGATCTTCTTAGTATTCTGATTACAACAGTAGCTTCAGAATCATCTTCTAGTATTGGAGCTTGAGTTTTGAACAAGTATAGAAGTTGTCTTCTCCCAAAAAACGTTCAAGCCCTAATATGCAGTCGCAATTGGTTAAAAGGTTTTGAAGCTTATGAAAATGGTACAAATACTTCTTTTGATGAGTTTTAAGTTTATGACATTTATAAATTATGAATTACTTAGTTACTTTATATTTTTTATTCAGAGGAAAATGGAGAATATGATGATGAAGATGCAACACTACCTCCTTTCCAATCAACTGTTGAAGATCAAAATTTAGATCTATAAAAATTATGTTGCAATTTGACATTCTTAATTTCAGTTTCAGTTATGTTTCCTTTGATTTTAGTTTCTTAAATTTGTTTTTTTTAAGAGTTTTGAATATTTTATTTTACTTTTTATTTGGTGAAATAAATTAAGTTATTGTTATAATTTTTTTTTAAAGATACTCAAAATAAAAAATAAACAAATATTAAATATCAAAATTATTAAAAGCGAATTCATAAAGTTTTGATAAATTAACTAAGTGAATAATTCCCTAAGGTATATTAAATTTGAAATCATCTTAAAAACGTGAGATCCGTTTGTATATAATTGGATAAAACAATTGTTCAATGAATTCTATATACCTTAGTGGTTGCAGTCACATTTACTTCACTCTGGCGTCGAGGGTTCGAATCCCAAATTTTATAATTTTAGTATAAATAAAAAAACATGCGGGTTTGGGCCCGTTGGATGCGGGCCGACCCACTCCCCTGAACTTAGTCTTTGCTTGCCCTCAAGCAAATGCATAGTGCTAAGAAGGAAAAGATGGTGCAGACGGTGGGAACACCTTGCCTCAAACAAACAACTCAGTAGGCTGAAAACTGTAAGCCACAAATGAACACTTATTCCATTGTAAAAACACAATCTACTCTCATCAAGGCTTAGCTTCCTAACCAGATATCCCTAGTGCTTAGCTGGGTTCTAAGAAGCGCAAGTTTGATTCCTAGTTCCAAAAGTGCGGGTCTCAAGAGGGGTTATTGATCATAGACTATTGGTGCAACTTCCAAGAGTTTAGCAAACTTAATTTATTCAGCACAATTTTTTTTTTTTAGATTCAGTTTCTGCTCAAACTCAGGATTATGCTCGAGCTTTATTAGTGAACGCAAGGAAGTACAGGTGTACGCACAGCCCTGATTCACCTTAGGCATCAATGTCTTTGCTCTCTCAATGAACACGAAAAAGTACGGGTTTACGCACAGTCCTCGTTCACCTTAGGCAAAATCATATTGGTTTTATCAGTGAACACAAGAAAGTACGGGTTTACGCACAATCCCTGTTCACCTTAGACCTCGTTATGTGAGCTGAGTTATATGAGAAGTACCTATTTATTTTTTTCGTTTCATTCTTTCTAATTGACAAGCTAAACTCAATGAAGGATCAAATTCAATGCATCTCAAACCCCTATCTTGGCAGATTCAATTTCAATATTAGAGGAAACAAACCAGGTCCTTTCGAGACACAACATAAGCACAGGTTTCAAAGGCGGACGATCTACCTGTTAGGTTTCGAAAGGGAAGAACCGCAAGTCCAAGAGTTCACTATGGTTACTAATCAATCAACCTAGCAAGACTGTATATCCAAAACAAGATGATTCCCAAAACTTAGACTCGATCCTAAGTGCAATGCATGAACACTCTGTTTTTTTTTTTTTTTATGCGTATGAAGCATGAGATCAAATCAAATTAAGAAAACAGCAAACATGAGGAAGGTTTCAGACAAGTAATGACATAATAAAATTAATGCAGTGGTATGTACAAGAGGAGGTTGGCGTTCTTACCTCAGCGGAATAGAGACCATCCAGCGGGATCCGTGTCCATCGGATGAATGTTTGGATCTATGGGCGGATGAGAACTCGACTCATGTTGATTGTTGTAACCAGGCGCTGGTTGTTGCGTGTAGCTCTGAAACTCTGAGCCGAATAGGTCATAGCTGCTGAGTCCTGCCTGAGGTGTGTATTGCTGTGAGGTCGAGTCCTGGTTATCGAGCCATGGAATTCCCGTCTGCAGTGTAAGCTGGTGTACATCTGTCTGCTGCCGTGGTTCCTCAGTCCGAGTTCGCTCTTGACGAGGACGACTAGTGGAACGTCTCCTTACTGTTCGGCGTTGTCTCGGTGGCTCATAGTTGGGCTCCACATCAAGTTCCTCAGTATGAGCTGAATTGAGATCAAATGCCTGGACTTCTGGCATTACATTCCTTGGCTGGGTCTGAGAGGATGTCGCACGCTCGTATGAAGATGCTCTACGTGGCTGCATCGCTGTCAAAGTGTTGTGCTCATACGAGGACGCCCTGTGTGGCTGCATTTCTGGGCCAGGATTGGAGGGTTGCCTAGAAATTGATGTCGAACTTCTGTGCTGCGCTGGTTCTGGAGGCGTGGGATATGGACTTCTTCAAGTGTTGGGGTTCAATGATAGGGAGCTGAGCTTGTCCATGATCGTGTTAATCTTCTTGGTATTCCACCTAGACAACTTGGAGAGTAGCCCAATGTGCTTGTGCGCCACTTTCAACCCTTTTGACATTTTAGGGTCTACATAGTCTTCAAAGTAATAGCAGTCTGGTTCGTCTAATGTGCTCTCTGTAACTTCAGGTGTCTTCTCGTGGTGGTGGGTTCTGGAGCGAGTTTCAGCGAGGAGATGCGCTGGTGGCGGAAACGCAATGTTTGACTCGAGTGCTATATCGGCGTATTCTTGGTTAGGAAGCTGAATGTACGAATCCGTGTTTGCACCTGGTTGTGCAAATCGGTACATCAACTTTTCTCTGACTGAACTCTTCCTCAAAAATCTATGGTTCATGAGGTATGTCATATCGATGTACGCCGGACGAGTCGAATCTTTCGATTTTATGGTGACATTAAATGCGTCCATAATCCTCGTTATAATCCCTCCACAGCATATGGAAGAATTGTCTTTGCTCTGCAACTGAATTGCCCAACTTTCGTACCATGTCAGCTGCTTCATGATCGCCTTTGTGAACCCGTTATGGATCATATTCCCCTCGAAGCTGATTCCATGATCATAGTTATTGAGAATGGTCAGGAGCGTTGCATCAATCATCTCAAACTCTGGCTTCCTGACATTCCATGACTCATGTCTGGCAAAACATGTATCAGCAATAACCTTGTGAAAGTACCTGATTGCCGGGTTCCTGATTTTGATGCTCTTACTGCGTGAAGCGCTGTAGTCGTCTGGTGTTGCAATTATCTTCTTTAGCAGATTCAGCTCGTCAAGGTCGAAATCAGTGTCGTTTCCATTAGAATGCTAGAGGTCAAACAACTGCTCGAATTGCAATGCTGAAAATGAGTATTTCCTGCCGTTGACTATGAAAGTTAGGGCTCCAAACCCGTCTATTTCCCGCAGTCTCGTCTCATTCTCAAGATACGTCCGCAATTCCACTGAGCAGGGTAGGTTTTGCGTGCATTCGACACGAATTGTGCTAGACCAACATTTCGCAACATCTTATCGACATCCCTGGCTATGCCTAATTGCACCATCGTCTCCCGGTGCATGTATCTTGTCCCTTCCACTCTCACTTGCTTGAGGTGCCTCAACGCCTGTTTATGTGGCACATTTTCAGGGAGATTTTCATCAATCCAGACATCCGGTTCAGTGTCGTTAGTGCATGACTCCTCTTGGGTTTCATCTACTGTCTCGACTAGAGTGGTCTCTCTCATGACTTCTTTACCACTGCGTCGCCTAGTTCTACGTACCAGTTGCGGCGCCTCAAAACTCGAGTCCTCATCATCCAAATCCACTAGTGAATCAACTAAATACGGTATGTGTTGACGCCTTGAAGAATCTTCCCCTGATCTTCTCATAATGTGAGCTGAAATAAACAGAGAGCTCGAGGTAAGTCTCGAGTCCGTGTACGCATGTCGACAGAGCATGGAGTTCGAGTTCACGCGGGCGCGAGTAGGTGGCGCGTGATGACACAGAGAGCTCGAGTTGGACGCGGCGAGTGCGGTGAGCTTGGACTGTGGCTGGGAACGACTCGAGTGAGACTCGAGCTTGATCGAATCGAAGTACACTCGAGTTGGAGCTCGAGCGGCGGCTGGTAAGGGACTCGGGTCGCGCGTAGAATTCGAGAAGAGAGGGCTCGCCGGAAAGGACTCGAGTGCGAGAGGCTCGAGTACGGTGGGAAGGGGAGGAGCTTGAGTAGAGCTCGAGTCCGAGTCTTGTGGCGGAGGGAGCTCGAGTCACGTGTGGAGCTCGAGCGGCGCGACTGCGGTTGTGCACTCGAGCGTGTGGTCGATTGGGACTCGGCGGCGAGCAGGGGCTCGAGTGACGACTTGTAATGGACTCAAGTTGGACGAGGCGCGTGAGAGTGCTCGGGCGTGGGTGAGGCGCGTGAGACGTCGAGCGTGTGGCGCGTGCTCGAGCTGTGCGGAGAGGATCGGCTTGAGCTGTAGGAGAGAGAGAGACTCAAGATGAACGTTTGGGCGGCGAGGTGCGTGAGCTCGAGTTTCGGAGCGTGAGCTCGAGTGTGAGCGGAGCGTGAGCTCGAGTGTGAGCTCGGCTGTGGGAGACTCGAGAGGGCTCGAGTTCGTCGTCGAGTTCAGCTGCTGTGTGGAGCTCGAGTTCGTGGTCGAGGGCTGATGGAGCTCGAAATTTATGCTGCAAAAGAGAGATGTGGTGATTAGAATGAAGGTGGGAAGGCTGATTTAAAGAGACGAAGAGTTAGAGGCGTGGGGGACAGCATCTCGTGTGTGTGCAGCGTGGGGGACAGGTGATGCCTTGTCACATAATTTTCAGCTTTTTTTTTTTGGTGAACTCGACCCCAGTCATGACGATGCTCCGTTACTCAAGTCCTGAAAATTAAATAATGAGCTAAACGCAAAAATTAAGTAAAACAAAAATGTAAAAGCTTAATTAGGATATGTTCAAGGATATGCATGGGATTGCCTCCCAAGTGCCTTGTTTATAGTCACTGAGCTTGACTTTCACTCTTTCAAAGGTCAATTGGTTCATCGAGAGAAACTGAGGTTCTCTCGTGAATAGTCTCATCGGCTCGATACTGCTTAACCCTCTGTCCATTCACAGTGAAATCGTTTCCTTCCCTGTTGATCAATGTGATAGCTCCATATGGCAAAACTTCTTTCACTCGGAATGGACCTGACCATTTTGACTTCAACTTTCCTGGGAACAATTTTAGCATTGAGTTAAACAGTAACACTTGGTCGCCTGGCGTGATTGTCTTGTGTGCAATCTTCTTGTCGTAGAAGGCTTTTGTCCTTTCCTTGTACAATTTCGAGCTCTCGTAGGGTTCAAGTCTGTCCTCCTCTAACTCATGCAGGTTCAGGACCCTTTTCTCTTGTGCCGTTTGAAGATCAAAATTTATGAACCTTGTAGCCCACAGTGCCTTGTACTCTATCTCGACAGGCAGATGACATGCTTTTCCATACAGGAGCTGAAATGGTGTCCTTCCAATTGGTGTCTTGAAAGCTGTTCTGTAAGCCCACAGGGCGTCGTCCAACTTCACAGCCCAATCATTTTTTGACACCCCAACAACTCGAGCTAAAATAGTCTTGATATGCTTGTTTGAAACCTCCACCTTACCACTAGTTTTTGGATGATAAGGTGTAGCTACCTTATGCTTAACTCCATTTTTCTTTAGCAGGTTCTCAAACACCTTGTTGAAAAAGTGGGAGCCTCCATCACTTCTAACAACACGAGGCACACCAAATATGGGGAAAATGATGCTCTTGAACAGCTTAATGACGACTCTAGCATCATCAGTCGAACTTGCCAAAGCTTCTACCCACTTCGAGACGTAGTCCACTGCGACGAGAATGTAGCGATTCCCATGAGATGGTGGATTGAAAGGCCCCATAAAGTCGATTCCCCAGCAGTCAAATATCTCAACCTCTAGAATTGGGTTCTGTGGCATCTCGTTCCTTCTGCTGATACTACCCATTCTCTGACATGGATCACACTGGGAGATGAAATCCTGAGTGTCCCTGAACACTGTCGGCCACCATAACCCTGATTGCAGAATCTTCTGGACTGTCTTGAACGTGGCAAAATGTCCACCGTAAACAGACCCATGACAATGCTCCAGAACATCTGCTCCCTTCTTGTATAAGTAGGGTTCATCCCAGAAGTAGTGGTTGACGTCTCTGAAAAACTTCTTCCTCTGATAGGCGTCCAAACAGCTAGGCACTTCACCCACGACAAAGTAATTGACTAAATCCGCATACCAAGGTAGAGTGGATCCAGCTTACTTCTTGTTGATTTGAGAACAATTCTCTTCTGCTCCCAGAGTCATGAGTTGCTCTTCTGGCATTGAGTCATCAATAGGAGTCGAGTCCTCAATCATCATCCGTGACAAGTGATCTGCAACTCCATTTTCCACTCCAGGTTTGTCCACAATCTCTAAATCAAACTCTTGCAGCAGCATTATCCATCTCAGTAGTCTCGGCTTGGCGTCTTTTTTCTTCATAAGATATTTCAACGCTGTGTGATCAGTGTGAACAATGACCTTCGATCCCACCAAGTATGATCTGAATTTCTCAAACGCAAAAACTACAGCAGGAGTTCCTTTTCTGTGGTGGCGTACTTGGTTTGGGCGTTGTCTAGAGTCCGACTGGCGTAGTGTATCACGTTCTACTTCTTGTCCTTTCTCTGACCCAGGACTGCTCCAACAGCAAAATCGCTTGCATCACACATGATCTCGAATGGGAGGTCCCAGTCTGGAGCTTGGACTATTGGAGCGGATATCAGCGCCTCTTTGATCTTAAGGAACGCTTCGAGACATTCGGGGTTGAAATTGAACTCGACCTCTTTGCATAGTAGGCTCGTCAGTGGCCTTGCAATTTTGGAGAAATCCTTGATAAATCTTCTATAGAACTCAGCGTGACCCAAAAAACTTATAATATCCTTCACTGTCTTAGGGGGTTGCAGTTGAGCCATGACCTCAATCTTTGCCTTGTCAACCTCAATACCCCTCTCAGATATTTTGTGCCCCAAAACTATACATTCCTGAACCATGAAGTAACACTTTTCCCAGTTGAGCACAAGGTTGGTCTCCATGCACCTGCTAAGCACCCTGCACAACTTTGACAAACAAGAGGAGTAGGAAGAGCCATAGACGAAAAAATCGTCCATAAACACCTCGACTACGTCCTCAATTAAATCCGAGAAAATGGAAGTCACACAGCGCTGAAATGTAGCAGGAGCATTGCACAACCCAAACGGCATGTGTTTGTAAGCGAAAGTGTCATAAGGGCAGGTAAAAGTAGTTTTTTCATGATCATCCGGGTGTATAGGTATCTGGAAGAACCCGCTATACCCGTCAAGGAAACAGTAATACTTTTTACCAGACAACCTTTCAACCATTTGATCAATAAAAGGCAAAGGGAAATGATTTTTCCTACTGGACGAATTCAACCTCCTATAGTCTATGCACATCCTATGCCCCGTTATGGTTCTAGTGGGTATTAATTCGTCTTTATCATTCTTAACCACGGTAATACCCCCTTTCTTAGGAACACAATGCATAGGCGATACCCACTTGCATCAGTAACGTCAGGCGTAGCGCACTCGAGCACTTGCAGCTCGAGTCTCTGTCTCGAGTCCGCCTCAGATGCACTCGAGTCCAATTCCTCAATCACCGCCGGACTCTTGATTGGTTTGTGGCAATCCAACAAGTTCGCATACCATTCAGCTTCCATATTCAGGTACCCCTTAGCGGCTGGCTTTGTCAGAGCAACTTGCAGTTGATCTTCTGCTGCCAATTCCTCTAACAGCTCATCAGCAAGAGTGTCCATCTCGTGCACTGAGAACACTTGACCTTCAATCGTTGGTTTCTTAATCGCGTCATTGATGTTGAATTTCATTCTAAGATCTGGACCCAGATTTAGCTCGATGACTCCATTCCTAACATCAATTAAAGCGTATGTTGTGGCCAAGAAAGGTCTTCCAAATAACATAGGATCCTTAGGTTCTTCTTCCATCTCCAATACAACAAAATCCGTTGGTATCTCAACTCCCCACACCTTCACAGGAAGGTCTTCTAGGATGCCATGAGGGATTCTCACTAACCTATCTGCCAAAATCAATGAGATTTTGCAGGGCTTGTAATCAACAAAGCCTAACCTTTTTGCAACTGAAAGCGGCATGAGGCTAATTGAGGCGCCTAGATCGCAGAGACACTTGCTGAATGATAGGGGTCCAAGCGAGCATGGGATTGTAAAGGTTCCAGGATCACAAGGCTTTTTTGGTACAACTTTCCTTTGGATTATGGCGCTAATTTTGTGTGTCAGTACGACCATACCCTCGACTGTTTGAGTTCTCTCCTTAACTGCATCCTTGAGAAATTTTTGGTATGGAGGTATTAGCATAAACGCATCCAGAATTGGAATCTTCACCTCAATGTCTTTCATCTGCTTATCAAAGAGCACCTTGTACTTCTCAGTAAGCTCCTTCTTGAATCTTTGGAGAAAGGGTAATTGGGGTTTATATGGTGGAAGAACAAATGGTTTACTCCTCTCTGGGGTTTCTGTAGGTGGATGGGCGTCTGGCGTGCTGGGTTTTCAGTAGATTGTGGCTTAAGAACAGCTTCAGGTTGAGTCTCTGTCAGATCCTTGATGATAAAATCCTCCCCCTCCTGAACCTTAGAGTCCTCAATATGCTTTGGACTCTCTACTCGAATCAGTAATTCGAGTCCACTTCTCAGAGTGATGGCATTGGTGTGATACTCTTTTGGGTTGGGAACTGATTTCCCTGGAAATTGCCCAGTTGTCTTCACAGTAGAGGATGACGCTTGCTGACTCTCGACATACTTGAGCCTTGCGCTCAACGTCTCAAATTTGCACGTGAGATCGTTGTGAGAAGCGTCAATCTTAGAGTGCACCTCTGCAAATTTCTGCGTGACTTCAGCAGCAGACGCTTTTTGTCCCTTCAAGATTTCTTGGAGTAGGCTCAAAACTTCGGGTGGCTGTGAAGGGGTTGGTGGAGTGTGTGCTTCATACCCAGGTGGTATGTTTGCAGCTGGCTGGTAATTCTTGTGATATTGTCGCTTAGGGACAAACGTGTTCGATGGAGCGTGTGGGGGTTTGGGTGGGTAGGTCTGATCTTGGGGAATTCCCACGTTGTTGCTTCTGTATGATAGGTTTGGGTGCTGCTTATAGTTGTTGTAATGCTTGTAACCACTTCCCTGATTCTGCAAATAATTGATCTCCTCAACCTGATCATCCTCCTCGTCTGGAACATGTTCATCTCCAGTCATGAAGTGGACATGTTTGTGTTGTACTTGCAGTAGCCTATCGATTTTGTCCAACTTGACGTTCAGGGCCTTGAGTTCCTTTCTACTGACTGTGTATGTGTCCACTGTGTTTCTGACCGTCCTATCGTAGTCCTCATTATACTACCCATCTGCCTGAGCCATATTCTCCACTAGCTGCCAACCATCAGCGACGTCCTGGTTAAGGAAATTTCCATGGCTTGCGGTATCCAATAACCTGCGGATGTTAGGGTGAACTCCTCTATAGAGATTGTTCAGCAGAGTCTCAGCAGGGTATCCATGATAATTCTTGTACCTCTCCCAGGCTTCAGCAAAGGTTTCAGAATTCTGTTCGGTGAAGGTAGAGATGGTGTTTCTCAACTTTGCAGTTCGAGAGTTGAAGAAGAATTTGGCGAGAAACACAGATTTACAAGCTTCCAATGACGTGATGGAGCCTTGCGGTAAGTGTTTCTCCAAGACATGGGCTTTGTCTCCGAAAGAAAATGGGAACAACCTCAGTTTGAATGCGTCTTCACTGACTCCATTGAGCCTTTGCAGTCTACAGAGTCGCTCAAATTCGTCCAAGTGATCAAGCGGATCTTCAGAAGGTAGGCCATGAAACTACCTATTTTGGATCATAGAGATGAGACTGCTCTTGATCTCGAAGTTGTTGTTCGTTATGGCTGGGGGAACAATTCCACGTCTCTGGGTGTGGGTACTTGGTGCATCTCTAGCACCTATATTTCGCGGTCTCCTCTATGGAGGCTGGTCCACAGGGGGAACGTGTGAGTTGGACTCTGTGTTTGCGTTCATTATGACTCTCTCTGTAAGCGCACTGTAGACTTGGTTTCTCTGCGCTCTTAACTCGCGTGGTAGTTGGTTAATGTTGTCAAGAGGCTCGAGAAGATTCTGATTTCCTTGTGAACGTGTCTGCATAAACTAAGTAAAATCAAACTGAGCAGTAGGATCAAGTTGACGTACTGGAGGTTGAAATCACCTGAAACAGAACACAAAACACAGTGCCACAAGTGAGTATGTAACGAAGAGTAAATAGAACTTGAGCTTAGAAAGTTAACAATCCTAATTATAACTAGCAGAGACCCATTTGGCAACGGCGCCAATTTGATAACAAAATTTTTCCTCTATTGTCAAATCCTATTATACTTGTATGTCGGTTGTAGTATAATAGGTGTCAACCCAACTAGGAATGTAATTATCAATCAGGATGCAGTTAACTACCCTAATTCAAGCCAATCAAAGTGTGGTTTCTCTAACAACCTAATTCGAACCTTTAAAACGAAAACAGACAAAACAATGCAATTGTAAAATTCGAACAGAGCAGTAAACAGTGGAGTATCAAATAGAATTAATGCAAGGTGAGAAAACAGGATCCTAAGGAGTGAGTTTCATGGGTCAACATGACTCTTAAGTTAACTAGGCGCTTGATATCACTCAATAGAGCTAGTCTCTAGGCAACGAGAACACAAATAATGAGTCCACTCTTGTGGTAAACAAACTCGAGTAGACTACTAACAGACCCTATCGCCATAGGCGTTTGATAATCTAGTCGGAATGAACGATCAACTCGCCTAACGCCGATTCACACCTCAGACATTTGATCCCTCGAGCTGAGCATGTGAATCTCTGAATTGGTTTACTCTGACGCTCTACCAAACACCCATCGGTGCTAGAGCGTCTCAGAACAAACCTCTGTTGATCATAATGAAACTAGTGATGATAACACCAAATCATAAAAGACTTACATAAATCTAACCCTAAGCGCCTTAGAAAACCTAAGCATCACGTATACCTAAATCATCCTCAGGAACCCTAGGTGACTACTTAGAACGCATGACTTTAACAGCAAACACGAATTTAAGGTTTGAATGCATCAACGAAGGACTCAAACAAGGTATGAAATCAACGCTTAATGTAAAACTGAATTGTATAAAAATAAACTCGAAAATCAGAAAGTTGCGTTCGATTACAAAGCTCTAAGTTCGCAAGAAAAATCAATTGTAAAAACTAGCGTCCCAGTTTTTCCAATATGTAAGAATATTTATATTAAACTCATAGCAAAACCCTAGATAAACTCGGCCCAATGCGCAGTGGATTTTAGCCTCGGTTTGGCCCAATAACGATTGAACTTGATCTTGGGCTTGAAAGTGGGCTCGATCTGTGTTCGAGCTGGGGCTCGATCTAGGGCTCAATCTGGGCTCGACCTGGTGCTCGATTTGGGCTCGACCTGGTGCTCAATTTGGGGCTCAATCTGGGTTCAACCTGGGGCTCAATCTGGGCTCGACCTGAGGCTCAATATGGGGCCCAATCTGGGCTCGACCTGGGGCTCAATCTGGGGTCGACCTGGGGCTCAATCTGGGTTCGACCTGAGACTCAATCTGCCTGCATCAAGTACCTGAACACTCACAAAATGTAGTATGTATGCAGATGCATGTGAATGTGTATGACTGATACTATCTAGACTCCAACTATATGAGAATGTATCAAAATGTACGTATAATATACCTAAATGATGCTCCTAAGACGTGCTAAAAACGTGTATATCACCGACCCGTTCGACAAGCCTACATTTATTATTTAGGTATTGTTTATTTGAATTTCAGCTCTTAAATTTTAAATTACTATATTACTTATTAGCAAGCAACATGGCACGTGGTAGGGCAATTTGTTAGATATAATATCCTGAAAGATGGGTAAAATATTAGCTATTAGATATGCACTTACGTTCACTTACTACCTTTGACTACATACTATACAACATATAATTATTTTATTAAAAATGATAAATCAGATATGTGTCGATTGTATACACTTATCACCACGTATATATAATATCATAATTTTGATTTTGTGTATCTATTCTTCTTGCGTCCGAGTCAACCACAATAATTCTGATTACTATACTAATATTATATATTTTGTGCACTGTTGTACACAATAGAATTTAAAAAAAAAAAAAAAAAGAGGACTCTCACATGTTCGCATTTTACTATTTTTGCGGAAGGGAGCAAAATTTCATTGACCGATTGCGCTGAAATTCCAGACAAAGCAACTAATCCAAGTCTTTACAATGTTGTTAAAGAACTCATGATACATGGACCATGTGGGTTTGCAAATTTTAGTTCTTCATGTATGGATAAAGGAAAGTGCACTAAGAAATTACCTAAAGATTTCACCAACAGCACTTGTATCAACAAAGATGGCTTCCCAATTTACAGACGAAGAGACGCTGGTATATCAGTTGTAAGAAATGGAATTTCTCTAGAAAATCGATTTGTCATACCTTACAACCAGTATCTACTACTAAAGTATCAAGCTCATATAAATGTTGAATGGTGCAACCAAACAAAGACCATCAAATACTTGTTCAAATTCATCAACAAAGGAAATGATCATGTCTTAGCTACAACAAAGCACAATCCATTAAGAGATGATGGATCTTCGGAACCAGTGATAGTGATAGATGAAATCAAGCAGTTTCATGATTTCAAGTAAAGAGAAATCAAACATTTAAAAGAGTATCAGTTTTTTTATATCAAATTGCTATGACAAACACTGCATGGAGGATTTTTGAATTTGAAACGCATTATAGTAGTGCTTCTATTCAAAGGTTGAATATTCATCTAGAGGGAGAGCATAGTGTCATTTATGATGAAGAAGATGATGTTGATGATGTCCTCATTAAAGAAGCTAACCAGACCTCACAATTATTAGAGTGGTTTAAAATGAACAGCCAAAACGATTTTGCAAAAACACTCACTTATGCTGAAATTCCTTCATGGTTTGTACTGGACATGCACGTTGCGTACACATGCTTTGTAAATGGAATATGATAAGCAACAACTCAAACTTAACCAAGAATTACATTTTATTAAGAACTTTTCTTTTACAAAAGACAATTCTACTGATCAATTACGATTGCAAGTGATTGATCCAAAACTACTTCTAAGAATCGATAACCTAGATCAAATCAATTAACAAGCCTATCTCAAACTCCTACCACTAAGTTCCTAAGAAGTTTGGTTTACAATCGAGATCTCTTTTATAGATGAAGAGCTCTTTTGTTTGTTTCCTAGTTTTTCGGACTATCACTAAATCATCTTCAATTCGAATATGCTGATAAGATTCTTTCTTGATAATCCTTATCACACATTCGAATTTCAAGTTTCAAACTTCTTCTGATCCACGTGCTTCTCGCTTGTCTTCAACCACTCGAACCACGTGATCTTTAACCAACTTCAATCTCCCCCTTTTTGACTTGAGTTGATACTAAGCTCAAACCTGCAACTTTCAAGCATCTGGCAGTACTTGTTGTTTCCAACAACAGTATAAAAATTAGACACAAAGCAGACATAGTACTCTAATCAGATAGATCATAATCCATTTTCATATTACAAACCAAAACAATGTCAAGAGTTATCAAACAAACGATAACAACCGATTAACGCTCACATGTTTTATCAGCCGATTAAGAAAATGAAATGCCACAAATTGGCCAAAATATATCGAGCTAAACAATAGCTCCCCCTAAATCATTTCGTATTTCGTTCTCCCCCTCAATCAGACACATCAACATATTCTCGCTCCTCCGACTCCTGAACCTTTACTCCCCCTGCTTATTATCACACAAGTCAAAAATTGGTTTTATCATTAATGAACAAAGAAAAAGAACTAACCTTTGAGTGCCTTCTTGCATAGATGTGTGATCTCTTCGGACATCACAAGAATCGTTTCCAGCAGCTCCTTGTTCGTATATACTTCCTCTGTCACTGATGCTTTCGCTTTCCCTTTCGGCTTCTGGGCCTTGAACCTCTCACTTGACATAAAGTCAATCGGTGCAGGCACTTTATGTTCATTTTCAAGCATACGAGTGAGGAGTGATGGATATGGCAAGTAAAGCTTCGATTTGGAGTCTCTTGTAGAGGCGGCTACCTTCTTGATCTGGCTAAAGATCACTTTGCCAATATTCGACGGGGTTCTGGTTCCAATCTTGTATGCAAGTTGTAACCTTAACAGACTGACATAGCCTTCATTTGATGTTGGAAGCCAATTCGTACAACAAAATGTGTACAGTTGAGAGTAAAGCTTCCCCGGATGAGCCTTCTTTACTCTGTTGAGATTCTTGATTACCCCTTCTGTTACCGTTTCAGCTATGCCCTCAGACAGAACACCTTCAAGCTTTTGAGGGTTTGAACGATCAACCACATCTGGTGACCCTAACACCTCATTGATATTCTCAGCCGAGATCACATACTTATGTCCCCTCAGAAATACAGTCCAGAACTCACTTTCTTGCTCATAATACGGCATGTTTGCCCAGAGTTCAAATAGGACATTAGTTGAGTAATCTACTACAGATTCTAATGACTCAAATAGTCCTACATCCTTAAGTAATTGGACTAAATCTGACTCCTGATCATCAAATGTACGCATACTCCACTATGAATCGTTCGTTTGAAGAGGAATCGAGCTTATACATGCGATAAGCATCTGCAGAGTTGAAGATTCTTTGATCGAACTCTGGAATCATCGATTGAGTCGACGTCTCCGTTCTGGTTGTGAGGCGAGACTTGCGATTCCCTGAACCTGTCATTTCATCCAATCGACGCTTGCGACTTGCTCGCGACTCAAACCCTTCGGATACAGCGCTTTTAGTACCTTGAGTGCAGGTTCTTGATTCCGCCTTTCCTTAGTAACCTCAAATTCGTCTTCTTGTTCATGAACCGGCGACTCAGATCTTTGAAATTTTGATGGTGACTCCTCGATTCGCTCCTCTTCACTTCTGACATTTGCATGTGACGCTTCGTCTTCATAGACCGGAGCCCAAGTCTTCGTTCTAAGTTTGTCACCCTCTCGATTCTCGCCTTCATCGATTTTCATGGGATCTTGCTCAGCTTCCCGAATCGTTTCTCTTTTCTCCACCGAGAGACGCAGTCCCCTGGGTTGATAGACCACCATTGCCCACTCCTGGTTCGCCACGTACTGGACGATGTCTCCTAGTGCAAATCTGGCCATTGACACTTCTTGATTTTTCTCCATTTGCAGCTTCTGATCTTCGCGTTGAAACCCTAGGATTTGCAGTTTCAGAACGACGATTTGATTCTGTTTGTTGAGACTGTTGCGTTTTCCTTTCCCCATCGTGATCTATTTATATTGGTCACAATCTATGAGTGGGCCTGGAAATCAAAGAGAAGGCCCTTTTCTTTTCTAATTCTTTCGAATTGAATAGTTAATGCATACACCGATTCGAGTTGAATCAACGCACCGATTCACATCTATCACTCGATAATAATCAAATCGTTCTCTTCATTCAGTGAACTAAGGGACCCAGATTAAACTTAATCCTATGATCACAGTAATTAAGGTTCATTGTACCTTCCTTACATAAGTCTTACCTCTGCACACGACACCTAACTTAACTACTTTCCTAACATAAGTCTTACCTCTGCCCATTTAACTCTTCCTCAGCTAGTTGAATTCTGAGATTTTCCAGCAAGACCCCTTACTTCGAGAGACGTGCGATCAAGATTAAGATATAATGACTAGTCTTTCACACCATCATACCTTTATCACATTGCTCAGCAGAATCTTGAAATATCAAACCGATCAGGCAGCTGAAATTTCCTTTGGAGATTTTTTTTTAACCAAAAACCATTGCATTTTAATGTACTGTAAGTCTGAGTATCACTTGACTTTTCAAGTCACGGCTTTCACGCTGATCACTGGTCTTTGACACAGTGTTGTATCAGAGCATCACTTGACTTCTCAGCATACTGATACAATAACTCCCCTCAGCTCTTTGACTTCCTTTATCTAACATTTGATAGCTCAACATATTGATACTCATCGTGACGGCATGATGGGCAGCTATTTTCCATCAGCTCGATGAATCTTGATATCTGTCTGCCCTCTTTCAGGTGTCTGACTGCTTATCTCAGATTCAAGTTGTTACAAAATTGGCTCTACAGACACCTCTTCCATTATAGTTAGCATTCACAGACTCCAATCGCAGTTCGTAATTGAATAAAACGATTGAAAGAGAGAGGTTTAGTAAACAAATAAGCTAGTTGATATCCAGTGCTCACATGATCAAATTTAATCAGTTTCACCTCAACTAGTTCTCGAATTAAGTGATGACGTGTGTATATGTGCTTGGTTCGAGAGTGTTGCACAGGGTTCTTAGCAATACAAATAGCACTCTGATTATCACAATAAACAAGTAAGGTTTTAGAGTCCATACCATAATCAGTGGCCATTTGTTTCATCCACAAAAGCTGAGTACAGGAACTTCCCATTGCAATGTATTTTGCTTCTGCAGTGGACAGTGATACACAATTTTGTTTTTTAATGAACCATGCGATCAGATTATTTCCCATAAAGAAACACCCTCCACTTGTGCTCTTTCGATCATATATGCTTCCAGCCCAGTCCGCATCACAGTACCCTGTAAGACTCATAGTAGTGTCTTTAGTAAAAAAAATACCAAGTTTGTTAGTTCCATTCACATACATGTGTATACGTTTGGCTGCAGTAAGATGACTTTCTTTAGGTTCAGCCTGATATCTTGCACACAGACCAACTGACAGACTTAAGTCCGGACGACTTGCTGTAAGATATAGCAGCCCCCCGATTAAACTCTTGTAAGTCGTTGTATCAACTGATTTTCCCACTTCGTCTCTTGACAGCTTCTCGTTCGACCCCACTGGGGTTTTAGCAGACCTGCTGTCTTCCATGCCAAACTCTTTCACTAAATTTTTGGCATATGTGCTTTGATTCACAAATATACCTTTTGATGTATGTCTGACTTGAAGACCCAAAAAGTAGGTAAGCTCTCCGTTCATGCTCATTTCAAACTCTCGAGTCATCACCTCAACAAACTTGTCAACCATTTGTCGTTGGGTTGAACCAAATACGATGTCATCGACATAGATTTGCACCACTATGAACCCTTCTTCATTTTTGATAGTAAACAGTGTTTTGTCAACACCACCTCGTACATATTGATTATCGACCAGAAATGTTACTAATCGATCATACCATGCTCGAGGCGCTTGTTTGAGACCATACAGAGGTTTGTTTAGCATGTATACATGATTCGGATTCTTAGATTCCTCAAAGTCTTTTGGCTGCTCCACATATACCTCTTCTTGTAGATTCCTGTTCAAAAAAGCAATCTTGATATCCATCTGATATAGCTTAAAACCCATTTTGCACGCCATTCCAAACAGAAATTGAATCGATTCCAAACGAGCTACTGGTGCGAATGTTTCATCGAAGTCAACTCCTTCCACTTGTGAGTAACCTTGCGCAACCAGTCGAGACTTATTTCTGTCAACATTTACATCCTTGTCTATCTTGTTTTTGAAGATCCACTTTGTTCCAACTACATTTACGTTGTCAGGTCGTGGTACTAGTATCCATACATTCAGCCTTGAGAAATTTGATAGTTCTTCTTGCATAGATGAAATCCAAAAGCCATCTCTTAGCGCCTCTTTGTATGTCTTGGGCTCAATTTTTGATATAAAGCAGATATTTTTGACTACATCCACAAGACTTCGATGTTGTGTCATGAACGAGCTAAAACTCGTGATCGTACTCCCAGCAAGTTGCTTAAAGTCAATTTGCTTCCCGCGTGTAACTCTCCCCCCCTAAATCTCTCCTATAACATATGTGGAGGACTGATTCGTATACACTTGTGGAATGGTTATTGTAGTGGTTTCCCATATGGACGCGTCCCGAACCTCTGATTCTGTATAAGAATTCCGATTACTTCCATTGAGATCATCAAGTGATTAAATTGTCAAGCGGAATGTAGATGAGTCATCAAATACAACATTCATTGTCTCTTGTACCGTGGATGTTCGTCTGTTGTAAACTCGGAATGCTGTACTAGATCCTGAATACCCGAGAAACACCCCCTCATCACTGCGAGAGTCAAATTTTCCCAAATGATCTTTATCATTGAGTATATAACAGACACACCCGAACACATGAAAATAGTGAATCGTCGGTGTTTTTCCTTTCCACAGCTCGTAAGACGTTTTTGTCATTCCTTTTCGTACATACACCCTTTTGATAATGTAGCATGCTATGTTGACAGCTTCAGCCCAAAACGATTTCGGTACATCACTTCCATACAACATCGCCCTGGCCATCTCTTGCAAGGTTCTTTTCTTCCTCTCCACTACTCCATTATGTTGCGGTGTCCTTGGAGCTGAGAACTGATGAGCAATTCTTTGTTCCGAACAAAATTTCTTGAAGATGTCATTCTAAAATTCCCCTCCATGATCACTGCGAATATGTTAAATACCTTTGCGTTCATTTTTCAACTGAAGCGCTAGAAGTCAAAAGCTTTCAAATGTATCACTTTTCTCTCGAATGAATCTGGCCCATGTGTATCGACTATAATCATCGACAATCACCAGAATATACCTTTTTCCTGCCAAGCTTTCAACCTGAATGGGACCCATTAGATCCATATGCACAAGCTCATGCGTGTTCTTGGACCTTACATCTGGGACAGACTTGTGTTGTGTTTTTACTTGTTTTTCTGAGCTACACGGGCCACATGCAAACTCATGGTTTGCTTTAAGCTTAGGTAATCCTATGATAATTTCCTTAGAGGCTAGTTCTGCCATTGTTTTGAAGTTCATGTGTCCAAGTCTTTGATGCCATATATGAGTTTCACTCTTTGATCTAGATGTCATGCATTGAGTACCTGGAACCCACATATAGCAATCATTTGCCGTTCGTACACCTTCCAGATGGACCGATCCTTGATTGTCGGATGCTCGACATGTTGTCCTTGTGAAGGTAACATCTAGTCCTGTATCACAGCGTTGACTGATGCTAATCAGGTTGGCTTTCAATCCATCAACTAGGTACACGTTTGTTAACCTCGGATCCATAGCATTTGCGGTCTGTCCTTTGGCCCGGATTTTTCCTTTAACTCCATCACCAAATGTTACTCTGCCAACTTTAACATTCTCAAGCCGTTGCAATGTTCCTTCTTCTCATGTCATATGCTTTGAGCAACCGCTGTTAAAATACTATGTTCCTTTAGCAGTCTTACCATCCAGTTGACTCTCAGCTGTAAACGCAACCTTACTGTAGAGATCCATCTTTTTATCCACATATGTTGCTTATTTTCTCCATTATAGGTGAACTTTCTGTTGTCACCATATATCCGTTGATACCATTTACGACATTGAAACTTCATATAGCCTTGTTTTCCGCAATACCAGCAGCTCATTGTTTTCCTCCACCTTGATTGGGTGTAAACACGTGTATGTCTCTCCCAACCAAGACCTGATCTTGATTGTGTCATCTTTCCATGCTGATCATGACTTTCCTTTTGACCTTGGTTGACATTAGCAGATCTATTTGATGCTCGAACAAATTTGCTTTCGCTAACAGTGGCTCCTTTGTAGTCGAGACCATGATTTTCCTTGTCAGTTCTTCCTATAGTAAGTAGATAATCAAGGTCTTTGGTTCCTTTGGACAGCATTCTAATCTGTTTCATTTGTTCAAACAGTTGTCGTTCAAGTTCAGAGTTTCTGGTCTTTGTGTCCGTCAGTTCCTTCTCAGCATTGGTTAGTTGATTTGCAATCAACTGTTTCTCTGATTTCAGTCGCGTGTTTTCTTTGTTTGTGTCAACAAGCGATTTGACAAGGAGCTTGATCTGGTCTTCAGGAGGAATATCAAGTTCGTCTTCAGAGTCTGTTTCTAACGTGTCTCTTTCAGAGTTTCCCAAGGGTGGTAGATCATCCCCTTGATCACTGTCGACTATTAGATTCTCCTGATTTGCAATCGTTAGACCACCTGTTTGATCGATATTCTCTTCGTCATGTTCTTCTAGGTTAACAATACCGAGTCGAGCTACAAAGTGATTTAATATGTCACCATCATCATCATTTTCAGAGTCATAATCACTCAGTGACGCAATAGCAGACTTTCCGTTCATCCGAGTGGTACATTCGTTTTTAGTGTGCCCATATCTTTTACATTCATAACATTGAATTGTCGTTTTCCTTTTGGTGGTGGGATATTCATCCCTGAAATGTCCGTATCCTTAACACTCGAGACACTGCTTATCAGCTTTGTGATTATCTTTGTCTCGCGACACCTTGACAGATGTTTGATACTCTCTTCTTTGTCCTCTCTCAGCTTTTCTCAAAAATCGTTTGACTATCAGACCAACTTTTTCTTCCAGGTCATCAAATGTCTCTTTCTCACTTGATTCTTTTTCAGTGACCAGAGCTACACTCTTGCCTTTGTTGGTCAGTTTGGGAGCTAGCTGCAATTCATACGCTTGCATCATTCCTACCACTTGATCAAACTTAATTGTATCCAAGTTTTGAGATACTTCAAGTGTTGACCTATGCCCATGAAACTTTGAAGGAAGAAATCTCTGAAACTTTTTAACTAATTTTTTATCTTTCTACGTATTTCCTAGAATCAGGGCTTCATGTACAAGAGATGATAGTTTACTGCTGAACTCGGCAATAGACTCCTCCTCTTGCATGGTCAAGTTTTCAAACTGAGATGCAAGAATGTCAATACGCGTTCGTTTTACACTGCTAGTTCCTTCAAATCTGACTTGAAGAATGCCCCATGCTTCTTTAGCACTTGTACACCCTTGTACCCTTTTAAACTGATTGATGTGAAGTGAACTAAATATTGCTGACAAAGCCTTAGAGTTCCACTTCGCATCAGATTTTTCCTCAGCCATCCATTGTCTCCTTGGTTTAGGCTTGAGCGTACCATCTTCATCTCTGACCGTTGGAGGTTCCCATCCCTCTTCAACTGCAAGCCACGCATCTGAATCTATTCCCTGGATGTTTTGTGCCATCTGGACTTTCCAATGCCCGTAGTTGTCAGGATCCAGTTTTAGAGTTTTTGCAACTACAACCAGCTGTTGTTGTGGATTTTCCATTTTGTTCTCCGGGATCAAACACCTGAAACACTCAACAAAGTTATGCGGTGACCCGCTCTGATACCAATTGTAAATGGAATATGATAAGCAACAACTCAAACATAACCAAAAATTACGTTTTATTAAGAACTTCTCTTTTACAAAAGGCAGCTCTACTGATCAATTACGATTGCAAGCGATTGATCCAAAATTACTTCTAAGAATCGATAACCTAGATCAAATCAATTAACAAGCCTATCTCAAACTCCTACCACTAAGTTCCTAAGAAGCTTGGTTTACAATCGAGATCTCTTTTATAGATGAAGAGCTCTTTTGTTTGCTTCCAAGTTTTTTGGACTATCGCTAAATCCTCTTCAATTCAAATATGCTGATAAGATTCCTTCTTGATAATCATTATCACACATTCGAATTTCAAATTTCAAATTTTTTCTGATCCACGTATTTCTCGCTTGTTTTCAACCACTCGAACCACGTGATCTTTAACCAACTTCATGCTTCCTTTGTCTTCATCGTAGTTTACATCATCAAAATCAATCAAGTATTAAATTTATTCATGTCTCACAAGTATAATATCATATGATATTTATTGATTTGTGTTTGCAAATTAAGGTTAAGAAATATAAAAATTAATATATTTATTTTCACTTCATACCATTAAAGGTTGTTGGAACAAGAAAAAAACATAACTGAATTGTTATTTTTGTATTTATGTTAGATTTTTAACATTAAAAATATAGTGTAAGGTGATACATACATAAAATCTACAGTGTAAGAATGGATACATAAGATCGACAATATAATAGTACACTAATATTTTATCTTCAACTTGCAGATTTCTCGATGTCAGATGAGCAACTTAAGAATCAAACATGGTTGGAAATTGAAAAGCCTTTACAGTCTAACGAAAATTCTCTAACGAAATTCCCTGAATTACCATTTCCAGAGAATAATAACTTCTCGGTTATGGTCAACAGGCTCATAAGTGATGAATTATGTTACAATAGGCATGAGAGTGAACAGGATTATCATCGTTTGCTGCCTTTGCTGAACATAGAACAGATGAATATATATGAACGTATAATTGGAATGGTGAATTCAAAAGAAGGAGGTTTTTTATTTGTCTACGGATTTGGAGGAACAGGAAAAACTTTTCTATGGAAAACATTGTCTACTTACCTACGTTCCAAAGGAGATATTGTCTTAAACGTAGAGTGCAATGGCTGCATTGTTATTAGAAGGTGGTCGAACGGCACATTCTCGGTTTGCAATACCAATAAAAGTAAACAAGACTTCCACCTGCTCTATTACTCCTGATAGCGATCTAGCTGCATTGCTACAAGAAGCTAAATTGATTATATGGGATGAGGCTCCAATGACGCATAAACATGGTTTTGAAGCTCTAGATCGATCTTTGAAAGATATTATGATCTCTACTAAACTTTTGGTGGAAAGACTATTGTCTTTGGAGGGGATTTTCGTCAGATTCTTCTTGTGGTACCTAAAGGGAGTCTGCACAGATTGTAAGAGCTTCTTTATCATCTTCTTTTTTGTGGAACTCCTGCCAAGTTGCTAGACTAACAAAGAACATGCAACTGATTGTGGAGTCAGATCCATTAGAACTGGATCTCATCAAAGAGTTTTCTGAGTGGATACTAAAGCTTGGGGATCGAAAACTTTCTGGTGCTCAATTATTTTGTTGTTTAGCTAATCAAACAAGTTTCTAAAATTATGTTATATTTATCACTTTTCATACATCTAATAACGGTGACAAATTATATATATGCTTTATTTCTTCAAATATTAAGTACATGGTAAGAATTATATTGCACACACCTATACAAAAGCAGGACGATTGGCAACATACAACATATTCTTTCTTATTACCTTATTCTGTTTACAGTGAAATATGTTAAGATCATAGAAAACCGACTTTAATCTCTATTGGTAAACCAAAAATAGATATGAATAATAAGAACAAAAGATACTAAAGTTGAAGAGTCACTTTTTCATCAACGGACGTGATTTTGTAGGGCCATCAACCTCTCTTCTGATTCTGTCTGGATCGAACTACATACTTGAAGAAAAAAAGAGAGAGACCATAACAACAATTAGATTCTCATCTCCATAGAAGACAGACTCAAAATACGCACAGCTTCATAAAATGTGTGAATCTGATAAGGCTCAATATCTCCAACGATTGTAGCCAAGCCTAATTAAGATCATATACAAGTAGCTCATTTTCTCCAACCTGAAAAGCACAGAACGCCACTTTTAGATAATAAATTACGAATTAAAAAGTTGTTTTAAACAAATTGTGTCTTGCACTTTTGACCAATTTTAATGAATGTGTCGTCTATCATAAGAGCAGAGTCCAAAGTTATAAATGTGAAATATGCTACAAGGACGTAATCCATGTAAACGTGTTAGCAAAAAATATGTATCGGCACAATTTCAAAAGTTCCAATGTAAGCTTCGTCAATGACAACAAAATGGCATCATTAAAACTATTAAGAGCATAGCTCACAATCTGTTGGTCACAATATAATATGCTACAACTTGCTAATTTTTGTTCGTAATATCAGTTTTAGGATATTTGGTTTTCTACTATCATTCACAACCTCGGCTACTTCTTTACATTGTTGTTGCTTTAAGGTTCCTTTACGTGTTTCAGAAAATCGATCTCCCCAAGCTACAATTAAAACAATGGTAGCTTCTTCCCTCCAACAATGTAAGAACAAAATTTATTTCTGAGATTCTGTTTGAAAACTGTAAAAGTATCCAAGACATGATATAGAAATCGAAATGATTATTCCGTTTCAATTAATTAGCGAGACCCTTCATGGACAGAGATAACTAAGCAGATGTGTTCAGATCTATACCATAAACTTGAATCTCACTGAGCTTACTCGATCTTCGGCAACCAATTCTCAACAATTAGTTGGTCAATTAACTCTTTTTTCTATTGGGCCTTGCCAATTTCTGATCCATTTTTTTTTTTGTCAACGATTTCTGATCCACTTAAATATTATGTTTCATATAATGGGTTTGTAACTCTTTTCATTACAATTATTATTTTTTTCGACGACAAAGCAGATATGAATAAAATCACAAAGGAGATACAATCGAAAATTAAGCAACCTTCCTGGCTCGGCGAGTTAAAAAGTATGCTCGATGATTGAGAGATCTCGGAAGAACAGATACCGATACGGCCGAAAACAACAAACTCAGTCTAAAAAACTCCTCCTAGTAAGTCCAAAACGCCGGCCACTCATCTGGTCGTTCGAAGATCTGTATCACTGACCTACAATTCGTCGAAATCTCTACCTCTGTGATTTGTAGCGCCCCTAAAGACTCCATAGCCCATAACACTGCTTCTACCTCAGCGTGCAGGGCCGACAAACTCCGAGAAATTCATCTGGCACCCGAACACTCTCCTCCCACTGAATCTGGAAAACAATATCTACCAAAACCTGCATATCGATCAGTGTCCTTCCAGGACGCATCCACAAAGTATCTATAGTCCGTGAAATGTAAATTAGTTGTAGTAGGGAAAGCTAAAGCCATATGTCTCTCCTCACATCCCGCAAAATGTGATACACTGGCCTCTGGGCGGCATGTCCTAGCCTCAGTCCATTCTGATCCGTGACTGCAATATTATATTAAAAATAAAAATAGATTTCATATTTATAAAAAATAAAAAAAATTATGCACATATTAAAATTTTATAATATTATATTTAATTATCATTCAACTGATTAGAAATCAGCCCGTAAAATACAAATAGTCAATAGATATATATATAATAAAATTTACATTTAAAGTTTAAAAAATCCAATAATTTGATTTAAGATTAGCTATGTTTATTATCATTTGTGCCAAGTGGTCGAATAAAACGAAATTTGAACTCTCATAGATGAATTTGGCTATTTATGAACTTAAAAGAACTTACAGGATATTATTGGGCTTCTTATAGGTAATATTGGGCCTCTACTAAACATACGACTCCAATTTTCATAGCTTTCTTTCATCATCGTCTTCATCGCAACACAAAGAACATCAGATTTCATGCGTAAATAAGAAGACTCTCTCCGGGACTTGAGAGAAAGGAGACCAAGGGTTTCTAGGATTTTCTCTCTGTACCAATTCAGATTTACTGGATATTACGGTAATCGTTCTATCATCAATTCCAACTCTTGTTCCAGTTTTTATCATCAACGCTTTTAGATTTAGTTGAATTTCTTTCTCTTTCTTTCTTTGGGTCTATGCGTTTAGTTCACTAGGTGTCATCATCGTCTACGCTAATGGTTCTGTAACATTTTTAATTGATGCAAGTTCTAAGCGATTTTGAAGTTTTGATTTTAGTAAGCACGAAAATGAGATTATATGATACTCACTAATCACTCTCTAGCTTAAGATATAATTTTTTAAAAATGGTTATTTCGTTTGAAGGATAAAATTTGACTAGTGATTATTCAAATTCGATTCAGAGTTCTGAAGAAGAAGATGAGTGGTGAAGTTGTTATAGCTGCTAGAGTTTACCGTGACCTTCTTAAAGCAGCGGTGAAACATATTGGAAAAGAAGATCACAAGTCTCATTTCATAGACTTTGTAAAGCAAGAATTCCGGAAGAATGTGAACTCTGACTCGAACCTAGAGAAAATCAACCTTGCCCGCAACTACACTTATCTTCTCAATAGCGTTCATTCTCACAAGGTGAAGTCTTTTTGATCATTCTTAATCACATATCTATATAGTCTTTGGAAGCTTAACTACTGTCAAATTGTTTCCTTTTGCAAACATAAGAAAGCAGAATTTGATCATTAGAAACTCGGCTTCTTTTAATGTACATGTAACAGAGACATAGTTTTTGGTTTTTCTTTTGTGTTTAGTCTCACATGGATGAATAAACGGGTTGTTGTAGGATCTGTTGTTCTCATACAACATTGCGGTTGATAGAAATGAAGAAATGAAACGAGTGCTTGGGAAATCTGCAGCTAGTGTAGGGCTTCGTCTTCCCGAAGTTTACCAGCCTTGATTGTGCAATGCAATACATATACATCCCTCTTACGCTTTTCCGGGAAAGAAGCCACTCTGATTTCTTCATGTCTTTGGACTGATATTGGGATATTTTTCAATGTGAGATACTAGATGGAGCCAAGAGAGCTCTTCTTCCTTAAGCCGCCATGAACTTACAAATCTGATATGCGTGTATCGAAAATTTTGTTGTGCCATTACCGCATTCGTTTGATACAGAAATATGGTACCAAAAACGTGTTCATATTGTTGATATCATGATATGTTGAGTGAAGCCACTAAAGTGAGAGAAGTAATGGCAAATTGTGATGCAAAGTAAAAATCTTTTTTACCAGTCAACGACATGAGACTACTTTTGTTCTTGAAAAGTCGTTGACTTCATCAGTACTCTGATCTAACACAACAAATTCTATCCAAAAATAACCCAAGTGGTGAAAGTTCAGCTATTTCGAGCGCTATAATCATGTATACTCGGATTAGGAGTGAAAATGGTAAACGAGATTTGTGTTGGAGAAAGCTGTCCACTGCTTGGTTCCTATATTTTTCTGTATTTATTTATTGGGTTGAGAGTTCGATGCTGATCCTTTTATTATCCTAATCACTCTTGAGGATCTCGTGGGTAGCTTTGTTTTCTCTATAAAATCCGTAATCTTGTGTCTTCCCCTAATCTAATAGTTGAGAGCTTTGATTGAGCTGAGCATAGCAGAGAGGAGTTATGGGGAAAGGAGGAATGTCTCATGGAGAAGGCTCAAAAGTTGAAGATGAGAACATGGCTGCTTGGTTGGTTGGTCTCAACACCCTCAAGATCCAACCTTTTCCTCTTCTTTGGTTGGTAAGCCATTCCTTTTCATCGCTGATTGGATTTATTTCTGACCCTGTTGTTCAAAGCCTTGGAAACTGATAAGCTTATGTTGGTACGAAGGTCCTCATGATGTGAGAGTTAGGATGAAAGCTGTTGGTATTTGTGGAAGTGATGTTCATTACCTCAAGGTATGCATGGTCTAATCAGAGGGAATCTTTGTGTTTTTCTCTTAATTTGCATGGCTCTTGACATTGAATTTTGATGGGTATGTGTTAAAAACAAATAATAGACCATGAGATGTGCTGATTTCGTGGTGAAAGAACCGATGGTGATTGGACATGAATGTGCTGGATTATTGAAGAAGTAGGTGAAGAAGTTAAACATCTAGTGGTTGGTGACCGTGTGGCTCTTGAACCATGGATTAGTTGCTGGAGATGCAATCACTGCAAGGATGGACGATACAACCTTTGTCCAGAGATGAAGTTCTTTGCAACCCCACCGGTTCATGGCTCTCTAGCGAACCAAGTGGTTCACCCTGCGGATCTATGCTTCAAATTTCCTGAGAATGTGAGTTTGGAGGAAGGAGCAATGTGTGAACCACTAAGTGTTGGTGTTCATGCATGTCGCCGAGCTGAGGTTGGTCCTGAGACAAACGCATTGGTAATGGGAGCCGGACCAATTGGCCTTGTAACCATGTTAGCTGCTCGGGCTTTCGGTGTGCCTAGTATTGTCATTGTGGATATTGATGATAACCGTTTATCCGTTGCAAAGTAGCTTGGTGCAGATGGAGTTGTTAAAGTGACAACAAACTTAAGAGGTTTTTTACACTTGTAATAGTACCAAGTGTTTCTGAAACATTGCTGATATGATTTTATAAAGATAAGACCTTGTCCACTTTTACTTTTGCAGGATGTTGGTTTTGAGGTTGAACAAATTCAGAAAGCCATGGGGTCAAACATCGACGTAACATTCGATTGCGCGGGTTTTAATAAAACCATGTCCACGGCATTAGCAGCCACTCGATGTGGTGGTAAAGTCTGCCTTGTTGGTTTGGGTCACGGTGTAATGACTGTCCCTCTCACTCCTGCAGCTGCAAGGTAACCTCACAATTGTCCAAGTAAGAAACATTCCAGCTTTGAAAGCAATCACATAACCCACAAGTATAATGTTTTTGGTTTTGAGACAGGGAGGTAGATGTAGTAGGTGTGTTCAGGTACAAGAACACATGGCCTCTGTGTCTTGAGTTCCTGAAAAGTGGTAAGATTGATGTTAAGCCACTTATAACCCACAGATTCGGTTTCTCTCAGGAGGAAGTGGAAGATGCTTTTGAAACCAGTGCTCGTGGAAGCAGTGCTATTATGTTCAATCTGTGAAAGAAAACCTTTTCCTTTTGTAAGAACATGTCAAGGTTCAGTAATAATGGTGCTTCTTTTTCTTTGTTAATGAATCACTATGTTCTCTGTATATCAACTCTGAATCTTTCTTTAATATATTAATCGTTTATGACAAATAGATCATACAAATCGAAGTCTTATTACAACACAGATAATACTAAAATTAGAACAAAAAAGGGACCAAAATTCTCCCACTTGGCCACTGCCCATCTCGTCAGACTGTGGCTCTCTTAGGACATTAAGTTCGAAAGAAAATTTTCAATAGACTCATCTATAATGGTACAAGAAGATCGTAGAAAACAACTGTTTTACATTAGGAAGAAACATTCTCAAGGCAAAACCACGGTTGGTTCAGTGCACCATTTCCATACTTTCACTTGACCAGTTCCGTCTCCCGTAAAAAATAAGCCCCCCGGACCTATCTGGATCGACCTTATCTCTTGTTTTGCAAAGATTTTTCCCCTCTCCGTAAATCTAAAGAAACGAACCCAAGGTTTCAGGACAAGACAAAACGAGGAACAGAAGAATGAAAAAGAAACAAGTTTTGCAAAACTTACGATGGTAAGTCGTAGAGGCGCACGGTATTATCATTGCAAGCGCATAATAAAACTGGCTTGGCTTCTGCGTCATGTACACCACATAGAGCTAGTACTCCCTGAATCCAATTTAGACATTGCATGAATATGTTAATTCCATTTCATTAAATTAGGACCAAAGGAGAGGGTTAGAAAATTTATGAAGGAAAATCTTACATGTTCTTCTTTGTGAGTGTATGTCACTTCCAAGTTGCCACCTTCAACTGCAGCCCATATCTAAAGCGGGAAGAAGAAAACCATCAACACGAGAAAATATGATACTTTCACAAGATTGACAGGATGGTTAAACAATAGTGAACCTAACCTTGACAGTGTTGTCAAGTGAGCACGACAAAAGAAACTGATCCCAGCAAATGAGAGACATCACAACCGATGTATGATCTGTGAGCGTTTGTATACACTGCAGGTTATCCAGGTTCCAAACCTATTCAACATAAATAAACATATAACCAAAAACAATTAGCTTAAACATAAGAAATTGGAGTAGTTCTATTCAAGCATCATAAAAATACTAGTACTTACTTTTATAGATTTGTCCATGGAGCCTGAATAAAGTCTGTGTGCCCCAACATATAATGTAACAACTGCAAGAGTGTGTCCCATTAGTGAGGCCACAGGATCAAAGCAATTAGTGGCAGCATTATATCTCCATGCCAAAATAGAACCATCCTGCACAGGAAGTTAAGAACTTGTAAATTATTTAAACAAGAGCCACCATAGTTTGCAGAGATCTCAACCAAAAATAAACTTGGAATTTTACCTGTGTGCCAGCGAAGAGCAGATCAGTACCCACGACGAGAGAATATACTTGGCCAACAGGTCCAGCTAGTTTCAGGTCTGCATTGGTTTCGATATTCCACGCCTGTGTCAACAACAATTACTATTATATATGTAGGCCAATAAGCATTTAAAGAACAAAAGGGTTCCTCGATATCTATTGCCAACACAATGGTAAAAAAGAGAATCGTTCTCAGAACTTGCCTTAACAAGATTTGGCAGGCCGACCATTAGCCACGGGCCTTCACTAAGGACACAGCCAACTTCCCCACCAACTTGGAGTACGCCTGTACACTAATCAAAAGCGAAAACAACAGTATCCACCATAAGTATATTAAAAACAGCATTTCTCAATACAATCATGATTCTGGAAAAAGAGAGAGATAGGATTCAGTAAAGGTTTTTCAACTTGAGAAGCCAACAAGAACAATCCATTGGTTCAAAAAAATTTATCCTAGTGAATAGATTTGACAAACTGCATCCTCTTAGTCTTAGGCCACTCTCTATCCTAACTAAAGCAATGAATCAAGTAAAATCGAGCCAAATTACCTGTCCAGAAGCACAATCCCAGACGCGCAAGGTCTCATCTTTACTCCCAGTGTAAAGCTTAACAGAGCCAGAAGGCAAAGCAATACCACTAACAAGCTTCTCATGACCATCAAGCTGAGTCAACAACGAGAAACTATCTCCTTTGCTCCAACAATGCAAGTATCTACACTTATCACCGTATGTGCAATTTCCCTCAACCCAAAAGTTGCAAACCTTCTCCGTCTTCGTCACCGTTCTGTTCCCACCAAATCTGCCCCATGTATTTGAGTTCCCATTAAAACCAGGTCCTCTCCGGTGACTCGGACCCGCAAAACTTGACTCCTCAGTGGCCCTTTTGTTCGCATAACCCGGACCTGGACCTTGACCCTGACCCTGACCCGGACCAGGACCCTGCAATTCTCGGTGTAGATAAGGGCAAGGAGAGCGATTGCAACGCCCAGCTCGCCAGTGGAAACAAACTTTCTGCCTTGTGTCAGTTGGTGCCGTCGGACGAGTTGACCCGCCGCCGAGTCTGTTGAAGACTCGCTTGTTTCCTCCGTTCGTATCGAAATTCATGGCCTTTTTTGTGTGATTGATTCTCTCTCTCTCTCTCTCTCTCTCTCTCTCTCTCTCTCTCTCTCTCTCTCTCTTATAACAACAACGGACAAAAAATAAACCTTTATATATCGAAACGGATCGGTAGGCCGTTCAAAATCCGATCATGGATAAAAATGAAGAGGCGAAATTAGAAGAAAACCCTAGCAAATTACCAAACAATCTCGAACAAGTAGTATCAATGATGTATGGAAGTAAAGTAAACAAATTTGGGATTATTGCGAATGTGAAGTAATAATGAAGAGAAAATAGAAAGAAAAAAAGAAATGGAAGACTCGAAAGCAGATTTATTTTGTTTGTAGAGCTTTGGATCTTTGCTGGAGAAGACAGAACTAGTTAAAGAGAGAAACACAGTCGCGTCAGCTTAACGTAGATTATTTAATTACTAATTTACCCCTATGATGGCTCTATTTTACAAAAGTTACTTAAATGTCTATCGCTCTCGGTTAAAACCGGTTCTAGTTTACACCGCACGGATGAAACATTTTTGGCTGGGTTTGAATTTTTGTGTATGTTTAGTCTAAAGAAAAAAATGCTATTAGTGTCTTTAAATTGTTTATTTCTTTTAAAATAAATAGAAATAATTGGGTGGAAGTTAGTTTTCACTTAAAACAATTTTTTATCACAATTTATTTTTGTATAGTTATATACTCTCCATAAAGTTTGATTTTCTCCATATATTTTTTGTTGGAATACAAGTTAAACAAACTCTTGTTTTCATAAAAATATCATAACAGTAAGAGATATAATTAAAAAATATAAACAACTACAAAATGATAATTAAAAAACTTAAGTACTTGCTAAGTAACTTAATACATCTTCTATCAAATTAGGATCACAAACTATTTGTAATGGTAGATTACCTTCTTTCTTCAATATAGATTTATTCAAATATGGAATCTTGTAATCATTTGATCCTCTAATTTTCACAATTTCCAACATGCATGATTGTAAAGTCAAAAAAATTCGGTTCACTTATTTCGATGGGTATTCTTCAAAAGTTGTTTCTACCGCCAAAACAAGGTCTTCTATTGTCTTCGGACATACCTGTGTTGTAGTATTTGAATGGAACTAAAAAACCCAAGATCTAAATTACACTACTGTAAAATATTAACACAAGATCTAAATTAGACTTTAAATTGTAAAATGATAGTGTCATACATAAAAAAAGAGCACATAAATTTTTTAAAAAAAACTTAAAGAATCATTCAAAGCAAATATAAAAGAAATCAATCAATAAGAAAACAAAGAGGTAACAAAATTTTACCCAGAGGAATTCGATTTAAATCTTCATTGTCATTTTTTCACTTGGTGGAAATTTTGTTTGATCTAAATGAAATTTCTTTATTGGAATCCATGAAAAATGGTTAGATGGAGTAATTTTTTTGGATTGTTTTTATAAGCAAAAAAAGACATTTCATTTTTGGCTCTATTATGAAATCTAAAATTTTCATTTCCAATTGATCATGTAAATTTGGCTCCCAACTAAAAAATTTATGTAAATTCGTATATATAATAATAACATGGCTTAAATTTAGCTCCATTAACTAATATTGAAACGTGGAGTAAATAAAAAAGTATGGTGCACGTATTATACTAGATACTAGGATTTAAAAGTAAGGAAATTGTCATGTAGTAGGTATAAGTCATCATGTATTATTTTCTAACATGTACTAAAAAATTTTAATTAATAAGTTAAATACAATATTTTTTTGTTTCATAATCTTTGTGCAAACTAAAAAAAAATCAAATTTCATGGAACAGAGGTAGTAGTAAAATAATCACATAGTTTTCACTCTTGGTTGCAAAGGAAAAAGGAAGAACCCATATATTCATTGGTTGGCCTACATGACTACAACAAAGTGAAACCAACAGCACTTAGCTCATGTTCTTCTTGTCACTGATTTTCAAAGCAGTGTCATCTCTATTTCACAAATAGCTAATGAGTGAGTTGCATTATTCTTTTAGTGAAACAAGTTGTCTCTTGCAAGGTATTGATTTATAGATTCCAATTAGTTTAGGTAAAAGGGAAAAGAAAAGACTTTACTTCATCTGAGATATAAATAGTTTATTACTTCCACCAAATCAGTGTAGTGGTTAAAATACGATATAAATGCTCAATGCAATCGTGAAATATTATTTATCTATAGTGTGGACTGTGGAGTTACCAATAAGATGTAATCTTTTTTTATAAATATTTTATTGAAAGTAGGAGGAATCTATGTTTACAACACAAATTTTCCAGATTTGATAGCTTTAATTTGATCAAATCTGAATTTAAAAATAAAACAAAAAATCTAACGAATTATGATATACTACGGTTACTCGATTTGGTAATATCCGTGCTATAACCAACAAAAAAATATTCAGTACGGAACTATTAACCAATCCTAGAAGTCCAAGTAATCGCATAAAAAGAAAAAAGAAAAACTAAACACTAAAACTCCAGAGTGACACGTCAGCAACATCTTCCTCAAAGTCGTTATGATTCCAGCCAACTTCCGGCGGCGGCAAAAGCATCCCCTCCGCCATATCCTCAAGAAACTTCGGCATCCCCAAAACCGTCTCTTCATCCACATAAAACACACCACTCTGCTCCTCCTCTACTGTCTTCGTCGTCGTCTCTTCCACCGTCGCTTCCACATTCTCCGTGGTTTTCAGTCCTTCCTCCGTCATCTCGTTCTGAAACGCCGCCGCAGCCTCAGCCGCAGCTTTTTGAATCTCCTTAGGACACGTGGTCTCAGGAATTCGAAGCTTCCAAGCTGAATCAGCGAAATTAAGACAAGCAGAACGACCACGAAGAGCAAGAGCAGCGACATCATGAGCACGAGCAGCCATTTCAACAGTTGGAAAAGTTCCTAACCAAATCCTAGATTTCTTATTAGGCTCTCTAACTTCACAAACCCATTTTCCTGAATTCCTCAGACGAACTCCTCTGTAAATCGGATGACGTGTCTCACGAAACTTCTTCCTTCCAGCTCGTTTCTTCGGACAGCTCGAAGCTAGCTTCGGAGAATTCTCACTACTGTCTGAAACTGGTGATCTATAATCAGGAATTGAGAGGAACGAGTCTGAGAAAGTGGAGTAGTAAGGATTCATTTTCTGGTTTTGGATAAGGGATTTAATTTCTCTTTCTAGCTTTTCTGATATTTTTCAGGTGTTGGAACTTTTTGAGATATTTGAACCATTCTGTGTTATTTTATATGAGTGGAAAAAACAAAAAAGTGGGAACACGGAGAATCTGGAAATGACAACTGTCCCACGGCTTGAGACTGACACGTGTCCTTATGAATGGGCTTTACTTAATGAGAGAGTATGTAACTGTAGTGTGTCTTCGTATGGTTGAGTTTATTAATTAAGTTATGTTCGGAGAAAGGGGACGATTTAAGAAAAAGACAAAAGTAGACATCACTTAAAAGTGGGAAAAAGAAAAGGTTGAGAATGACGTCATCGGGACACGCTTTTGACAGTTGGATTGTAACTGCTCACCTTGGCTCGAGGGCCGAGCCACGTCGGCAGGGGCGGTGCGCGTCCGCTGTCTAGCCACGATTTGTGTCCTTTTTTACAAAAACCTGTCACACGCGCTTTCTGATGTGGGCCTCTTTTTGGGAAGTGTTGCTCTTTGTGGACTTCTATGGCTGAGTCAAACAGTTTAATTCTATCTATTACCCAAATTATGACACGTGTCCGGAATCTGTTTGTAATTTTCACTTTATTATTATTAATGTGTCCCAAATACGTTACACTAACCGTTTTTGAAGACTAAAAACACAAATTAGTTTATTGACATTGATATTTTTCTTTACTTAGATCATCAATAGTATTGACACACAAAAAAACAGATCATCGAAAATAATGGTAAAATATAAAACAAGGCAGTAAACTAAAAATTAGTGTTGTGTTGTCAAATAAAATTAATGATCTTTAATAAAAATGAAACTCTCTAACCTTCGAGCTCGAGGGAATTTTTTTATGATCAAGAATTCAGATGTACGGATCTAATTCAATTTGGTTTTTAAAAATCAGTTTGGTTTGAGTCATAGATAAAACAACTGCCGGAAAATTTGATGTGGCTTTGTGAAGCTGTTTTGGTACAATAACTTTTACAACAACGATTAACCAAACCGAGATTATCGAGTAACTTAAACCGAAATTGGGCCTTTAACTGCCGGAAAAGTTCAGAATATAATGACTTGCAACATAAATGCACAAATTCTTGGCTTATGCCAGAGATTCGGTCCTCTACTCTTAATTTCAGAATATTGGAGAGCTTTCCTTTCAACTCCAATTCCCGGTGAATTTGGAGAACTGATTACAATATTCAGAAGAATGCAACTCGAACAATCATGAATCAGAAGTCATCATCGTCACTATCACTAAACGCAAAGTCCCCATCATCCTCCACCCATTCATCTTCCGCAAATGCCGACACATTAAACTTCCCAAATCCATCACTCTCCACTGTTTTCTCCGCCGTGTCATCCTCATCACAAGCCAACGAAAACAGATCATCTCGGCTTCCAAACACACCCTCACTTTCCTCCTCCTCCTCAAATCGCAATCTCCTTCCCGGAATCAAATCCTTCTCCCCAATCTCACCCTTCTCCACACCAATCCAAGGAACCCACAAGTCAGCATGCCTCCCCAACGCTCTATCTCTATCACTAACCACTAAAGTCCCAAGATCAGCCTCTCTAGCTTTCCTCAACATATCTGAAAAATCACTATCATCCGAAACCAAAACCAACCAATCAATACCACGTGTCATAGAATGTTGTATCTGCCTTTTCACAGCCCAATCCGCTGCTTGAGGCTTATCTTCCACCGTCTTCACCATAACACCAGCTCGCCGGAGCTCAGCTTCAAGCCCATATCCAACTTTTGGCGTCAACAATTTCCTCGCTGCTTCATTATACTTCTCGTTTCCGGATACATAACGTTCTTTAAACTTCTGACGTTTCTTACCTTTCAAAGTTCTCATCCTACTCACTTTCTTCTGTCTCTCCCTCTCATGAAGCTGCTTGAAATGTTTTTTCAAATCGAGATTGGTTTTGCACTTTCGGCCACACACTCCACAGATGTATGGCTCGATTGGTTTCAGTTCTCCTTTCCTCTCCATAATATCAAGATGTCGCCTTTCCCGTCGCTCTTCAACGACCCAGTGAGGTAAATGAATGAAAGCATGGCGATTTGCGTAAGCAGAGATCTCAACGACTCGGCCGAGTTTCTCCGCGACCCGTCGGAGAGCTGTCGCTGCTTCGTACGGTGGACCTCGTGGTGGTTTGTTGTCAAGGTCCCATAAGACGACGACTTTCTTCTCCTTTGGAGCGAATACACCTTCTTTGTTTCTTACCATATCGATTTCTGAAGCAGATGCTGATTTAAGGCAAGATTTGATCGGCCATTGACGACGATATGGGAAGCTGGCGAATTTAGGGTTTCGGAATTTTGAATCGGAGAAAGAAAAGAAGTGAAATTTGTGAGGAAGAAAGGGTTTTGGATAAAGGGTCTCAATTGAATTACAGAACAAACTCATTGGAAGCTTTCCAGAGGAACCTCAAGCCTTTAGTGCTTTGCGAGAATTAACAGTAAAATTGGCGTAGGCGATTTCGTTTTCGGAGAGATTGGTTAGAATTTTTGGAGGAGAATCAGAGATGGTCTCTCTGGACAAGTTTGGTTGTGATTGTTATCTAGCATGTCCGGCGAGGAAGACGACGACTGTGTGGATATTCTGGTTAACAAATGGTTATCCTTTAATTTATTCGTTTGGAAGTCTCTAATTCAGGTGGAAGGTCTTGTCGGCAGACAATTGAGCTTTGTTTTTGTAAGAAAATGTCAATTTAACTTGAATTTTCCAAAAATGATTTATTAAACTTTAAATGGATGTACTTAACTAAATCTTTAATTTTTTTGTTGACTTTCGAAAAAACCTTCGACTTTGGGTTGACTAAGCCAATTTAACATTTCACGAAAATGGAATTAAAATTAACTCCAAAATCAAAAGCCAAATTGGGAATTGGAAGTTCTATTCACTTCTTATCTTCGTTGTGAAGAATCCATAAGCTTGATTTGCTCTTTTCTTTTAAGAATATGCTTAAATTCGTCGATTCAAAATGATGTCTTCAATACTTTGAATCGATGAATTTGAACTCATTCTTGAAAGAAAAGAGCAAATCAAACTTATGGATTCTTCATAACGAAGATGAAAAGTGAATCGAATTTTCAATTTCCAATTTGGCTTTCGAATTTGGAGTCAACTTTGATTCTATTTTCGGAAAAGGTTAAATTGGCTTAGTCAACACAAAGTTAATAGTTTTTCTGAAATCAACAAAAAATTGAAGGTTTATAATCAACCACATCCAAAGTTTTTTAATCAATCATTTACATTAATTTCAAAATTAAATTGACGTTTTTCCTTTATTTTTTATTTTCTTTTGCATTTTCTACTTCCTCACTTAACTTATAGGGCTTACATAAAAAAGTTTGATGTAAATTTACATAAAAAGGTTACATGCAATTTAGGAATGCAAATTTATTCCTAAATTCCAAACAAAAAAATAAAATCGAAACAGGTTTTTTTAATACAAATTACATTAAAAACAAAATTTGTTAAAAGTTCTTATCATTTCCCTTGAAATACTGATGCCATTGTATGCTGGGCCAAACTTGCTGTACACAATCCAGTGGTGGATGAATCGGAGACATTAGCTCGTCCTCGACTTTGCTCTCCAATTTTTTCATTTGCATATTTATCTTAAAATTGCATGAGAGACAAGAGTAAATCTAGTTGTGCAAACTGATTTGGTGGTATAATGTGTAAATGGTGCTTATTATATTGATGAACAAGAATGATCACATAGGTATATATACAAAGAAACATCGTAAAACCTAGCTAGAGAGATTAGTGAAATTTCTGTATTTACATAAATATTCCCCTTCAAGATGGAGGGTCCTTGGAGACTCCAATCTTGACCCGAAGCTCATGGAAGCGTACGTGATAACCGTTGAGATCTTAATTTGGGTCATTTAAAGGCTTGAGATTGACAATAGAATGCTAACGTGAAGTGGTGGAGTGATGGTGTTTTTGTTGGAGTGAGACGAGCGATGGTGTTGGTCTTGACGGACAAGAGTGTTGAAACAAAGTGGTAGAGATGAAGTTCGGTGATGCTTCTGATCATGGAGAAGCTGTTGACTTGGGAGAGACAAAAAAACATAGATGAATAACATGAGATTTTTTTCTTTTTTCTTTTTTCTTAGTGAAATCAATGTAAAATCAAATAAAAATAAAGGTTTAAGAAGCACCAAGGCTTGAAAAACAGAGAGAAAATCGATTTTTATGGTTCAGTTTTTACTTTGTTTTTTTCCTTTTTTTTAAATAAACGAAAAATTAATTGAAAACAAAATCTATGAGAAATAATGGAAGAACAAAAAAAAGAGATTAGGCACATGATATGTTTGAATAGAAGAAGTATTAAGTTTAGATTCAGAGGTCTATTGACTTGAATGATAGGAAGAGAATGACTTAGATTCAAAAGTACATGATGAACATCAATTAAAATTCAATGGCTTGAAAAGAATTAAAAAATAAAAAGAAATTTGATCAGTAGATCAAAACTTTGGAGCAAACCTATTCTAATACTATGTAAATGGTGCTTATTATATTGATAAACAAGAATGGTCATATATATATATATACACAAACATCGTAAAACCTAGCTAGGGAAATGAATGAGACTTCTATATCTACGGAGATATGCTATAACTGTGATTGATGCATGTTTCCTTATAATACGATGCTGTTGATGCAGAAACAAACTATGCCATATCAGATTTCTCACTCAAATATAATTAGATTCAACTAATCTTTATGTTAGAAGAAATGAACTTTTACATATATCATCTTTGAAATACAACGCGAAAATAGTGAGTGGAAAAGAAAACTCGAGGATAAATACTTAAATGTTTAAATTTTTATAGAGTTTGACTGATTATAATTTGTCTAGAGTTTGAATGACTATAATTTTTATAGAATCTGCAGAACTTTTATGAAGTTAAAGAATCTTATAGATTTTTTAACAAATTTTTTTCAAAACTTTATACATAATCTTACATACTCTTACAAACTCTCACATACTCTTATGTACTCTAACATAATATCAAACTCTTTCCAAAAAGTATTTTATAATCTTATTAATAAAACTTTGAGGATTTTCTTATTTGTATTTTTATAAATATTATTTTTAAATTTCTTATTTTTTTAATTACTATCTGACGTTTAAGTTTTTGTGAATAATATTTTTTCATATGTTCCATTTTATATAAGAAAATGTTTTTTTAGACCTTAAACATATATTATCACTGAAAACCTAATATAAAACTAGTTAATATCATTTTTTCTCGCAATAATTATCTTTAGTTAAACATTATTTCATTTTCATTTTATTAAAAAGTTTATATTTTCTTAAGGGAACACCTAAAATTTTAAAAGACTTTTTCTATGAACAAAAAAGTTTTAAAATCAACAAATCAATAACACTTAACTTTAAAAGATTTACAAAATCATTTAAATTTGTTTTATTTGAATAACACATGACTTTAATTAATTGTAGACAAGATTTTAAAAATATCATAACCAATAACACATAACTTTAATAAACTTTACAAAAATTTAGATTGAATAACATAACTCTTTATAGATAATAGAACCAATAAACTTCCTAAAACTGTCGAATATGAACCGTCTGTTTTCTTTAGTGGATCTCATTTTTCTTTCATAGCTCCAATTCGTAATCTCTGACTTCGAGATTCTCTCTCAACATTTCTCTATGATCTTCGTTTCTTTTCCTACTTCGCTTTAATTTGTTCTCCTCCATTTAAACGAGTTCTAGCTCGATTCCATCCAACTCGATTTCTTGCAATGGACCAAGACCTCATATTTTTATTAGCCTCAACTCATATATATACGGACCTATCTAGCTTAAATGGTCTGATACCAACAAACACCATCCAAATTTGCAGACACATCTTTTATGCATAATATGCTTAAAACACACACAACTTTGTTTTACAAAAGACTACCATTTTGCTTCTGGTTATTTGAAAAGATTTATTATATTGAAAGCAACATAAACAGTTGACCAAAAATAGCAGCAATAACATTATACATACATACCATTACTATATTTTTAATAGGTTGACAAAAAATCTTTAAGTCCTGTGTATCTAGACATTCCTCATTCAAATCATATTTATATCAAAAAATGGAAACAAAATTCAAACTCTTAGAGCAATGCAACATGTCACACATTATTCCAAAATTATTAATAGATCATGTTACAGCGACATAAAAACAACATCAAAACAAAAAAAAACTCATCCAATCAGAAAGAAAAAAAAAAAAACAAAGACAACTTCATTTGTAACTCCATAGATTATCTCCTTGATGATTTTCCGGCGAATCATCCTCTTGTGTCGGAGTTATCATCATTCTCGGTGGACTCATTAGCATCCCTTCAGCCATCTCCGTCAACAAATTTGGCATATCCAACATTGCTTCTTCATCCATATACTCCAACGACGTCGAAACTCGTTCTGTTTCTTCTTCTTCCTCCTCCTTTCCGGGTTGACCCAGATCCAACACTCGAGTATCCGGTTGCTTCATCTCCGCTGCTCTACTCGCAGCAGCTCTTATATTCACCGCGGAATTCGAAGCCGGAGTTTCATAAGTCGAAGCCAAACCTGGAAAATTCAAAACGGCATCGGATCCTTTTAAAGCTAAAGCCGCCACGTCGTAAGCTGCAGCAGCCATCTCCGGTACCGGATAAGTCCCGAGCCAAATTCGTGTCGTTTTTCGCGGCTCTCGAATCTCCGATACCCATTTTCCGTTACGTAAACGAATCCCCCTGAAAATTGAATGCTTTCCTGATAATCCTCCAGTCGCCGTTCTCCCCGACGGAGATCCACCGGCGGCGAGAGAAGAAGATGAGCTTGGAGATGATTGTGAAGACTGATCAGATAGTTTAGAAGGCAATGCGATTGATGATACACGAAGCGACGTCGTTTCTTTATTCCCGGTGGTCGGTGAATTAGTCTTCGACATTAAAAACACTAAGAAGCTAAATTTCTTGTCTAATTATGATCAAATCTAATGATCAATGTTGTTTATTTGTGTTATGTCTTTGTATCAAAATGAGTTTATATATCTTTGAGGAGAGATACTAAACCGTGGGAAAATCATCAGATCCTCCGTTTTTTGGTTTAAATGATGAGGTTTAGCTGTGAATTCACATATATTTTATTATTATTTTTAAAATAATAGAGAAATTGCAATTTCCCTCTCACATCATTCCTCGTTTTGTAGTATTATAAAAAATGGTCTACTCAAATGAGATTTGTTAATTAATTAAAGTTAAGATTTGTGAACCCCATGTAGAGACAGCCACTTGAGATGACCAAATCGCAAACTAAACAGTTCTTGATTCGAGTTTTGCCGCTTTAAGCAGTAAATTAATTGTTGGGGAATAATAACAAATATTTTTATATCTCAAATTGGGGAAACCTTCTTCTATTGGCTTGAGGTGAATAAGGGGCTTGACTTATGGATAATCTATTTAGCCATACGAAAAGTTGCAAGTCATGTATAAGTATCATATATATATATATATATATTTACCTTTAGGTTATAGTGAACAAGTAACAAACCCATGCGACATGACATCTTTCGATGGTTCCAATGAGCGAACAAAATTTGCAGTTATACTCTTTTATAGGAATTTTGGCAATATCCCATAAATTTTTATTTTTATTAGTTTTTCAACAATCTTACTTACTTTTCTACTTAAATATTACTTCATCTATTTCAAAATATAAGATCTTTCAATTCAAGATAAACATATTGAAAAGTAAAATAGTGCTCAACTAAAATTATTTTATAATTTAGTTTAATATAACTCGACTAATGATTTTTAAAAAACAGCAGAATATTAACAATCATAAAATAGATAATGTAATTAATTTTATTTCAAAATTTGTAAAACATTTTGTAAATAAAACAAAATCTCTAAAATATCTTGTGGTTTGATTCGGAGGGAATAATATTTTTGGATTTGTGACTGTAATTAACAATTTTAAAAAATCAGTAGTATATTATTAGTCGTATTTTCTAAAATTCCATTTATATGATTTCAAATGAGAGATTTTTAATTACACATATCAACTGTCATGAAATCATTAATAGTAGAATACAATTTTAATTATATGTTATGTTATCTCGCTAACCCGATAACTATTACTCATATAAACTAAACGACTACTTCATTGGTTTATGTGATTCATTCGTTAGGTTATATCTTGCAATATTATTTTCATCAAATGGTGAGTTTCTAGTATATAAGTCACATATTATATACTCTGTAATCAATTGAATTGATAAAATTTGATTTATAAATTAAGCTTTGCAGAATTATGCAAATTGCCTAAACTCAAACTCTTGTAAAAAATTAGAGAAGTAAAAATTTAACTGTTTCGACAAATACACTTCTTTTTTCTTTGAAATTTTTATAAATTTGTTTTAAAAACTAGAACTCATGAACATTTTAATCGGAAAGAAAAATAAAATCAATAAATCATGTATTTTATTGTGGTTGATTTTTTTTTTAAAAAATATATTATCACATAAATAATATATTATACATTCAACACATGCAAAATTTTCACTATTTTGAAAATAACGCTAAAATTGAGTGAATATCTAAAAAAAATTTCCCTGCCAATTGCGCAAAAAAGAAAAACTTAAAAACTAAAAGCAGAAACCATAGGTATTTAATGGTATTACTCTACATTATTATTTATAGGCTAATTGTAAAAATACCTTCAAAGAAAAGAAAATTTGACACTGTCCCCATTTTTAAAAAAGTTTCAAAATATATCCCTCGCAACTAAAAAATGACTAAAATATTTTTCTTTTAAAAAACATTTTTTTAATATAAAATAGTTAACATTTTCATGAACTACCAAAAAAGCTCATTTAAAATTTATAAAATGTTTAAAAAAATTGATAAGGTGCTTATAAAAATTTATAAGGCGTTCATAAAACTTATAATGTGTTTATAAAAATTTATAAGGTGTTTATAAAAATTTATAAACACATTCCAATCCAAAATCTTCTAAACTGACAGATACTAGATCGTAAAAACTTATATTTTTATGAACTACATAAGAATAATCTCCTTTGACATTGTCAAATTCAAATTTACAAGGTGTTTATAAAAATTTTATAAGACTTTATAGATTAAGCTTTGCAGAATTATGCAAACTGCCTAAAATCAAACTCTTATAAAAAATTAAAGAATAAAAATTCAACTGTTTCAACAAATAAACTTCTTTTTTCTTTGAAGTTTTTATAAATTTGTTTTTACCAAACTAGAACTCATGAACATTTTAATCGAACAGAAAAATAAAATCAGCAAATAAACAAATGAGAAGTATATATGTTGTTTGGAGGATAGTGAGAAGATACTCTTCCGTCTGTAGACCATCTCCATCCATAAGTTCCTAGTTTTGAGTCTCTTATTCATAAAAAATTAATAGTTTAATATAATTTATTTTTTAGTTAAATTTTCATTATTAAAAGAGAAATGAACCAATAAAAACTATCTATTTGTTTAAGAGACTCATCTTAGACCATCTTCAATGAGGGATTCTTGGAGGGATTCTTAAATTTAAAATATTATAAATAATTAAAATAATATTATTTTTTAAGAAACTTAAAAGTTTTAAGATATAGGTTATTGCCACGTGTAAATTTTCTATTGGACACTAATTTTTTTTAATTTGAAATTTAAATAAAAAATAAATTAAAATAAAACTTAATAATATTTTAATCTTAAGAAACTTAAGATGAACATCTCCTTGTTGGAGATGCTCTTAGAGTCTCTTAGACCATGTTTAACAGTGAGACCCTCAAGGGTCTCTTAAAAAAAAAAAAAAAGTTTAAGAGACCATGAGGGTCTCATGGTTGATCATGCTCTTAAATCTCTTATTTAAGAGACTCTAATCCTTATCTCTCTTCTCTTTTCATTATTTTTTATTTTTTTATTTATAAGAAACTAGTGTAAGAACTTCTAATAGAGATGGTCTCATTCTGTTTTTGGCAAATAATTGTAAAGTGAAGACAAAGACAAGGCTGCGAATCGAACACGTACCTTGTTCCAATTCATTTCAATTTTAAAATAAATAATAACAATTAAATGAAGCCAAAAAGACAATAAAGTCGAGATTTAGATAATGGTGAACACTTAAGGAAGCCAGCCAAGCTTTGTAAGAAAGAAGACGAGTCTTTCAGATTTGAAAATGTCCCTCACGATTTGTATTACGTTTTACAGTCCATAGAATCACTTTTCCAATTTAAATTGAGATTAATCATCGGTATTAGGTATTAATATTACTCATAAAAACACTAAATTTATTTGATTTTGCCTAATTAAATACGAATTTTTTATTTTTTCAAACAAAACACGATTTTTTCGTTGACTCATAATTTTAACTAACAATAATTTTTAACTGGTAAAATCAACAAAAGATTTGTGTTATTTTAGAGAGATAAAAAAATTCATATTTAATTCAACAAAAATGGACAAATTTAGTATTATTATGACCATATTTTCAGTAAGCACACTCAATCCTATATATCCTTAACTATTTGATGTTTTGCCAATAGAATCCAAATCGAAATAACCCCATACAGAAATTTGATATACGTTTGAAATGGTAAAATTCTGACTTTTCTTGCTACTGAAAATATCTGAGGGTGACCAAAAAAATAATTTAAATCGCAATGAAAATGTTCCAATTTTATCAAAAATTATCACATATATATATAATGCAATTTTCACTCTGAATCTTGATTTTTCATGGATAATTCAAATTACTTTTTCTCGTTGATATGTGAGAGTTAGTGAACAAAAAAATTGGAGAAAAATGTATTGCAATTTTTGAATGGGTAACCAGAATTTTGTTTTTACTGTTTAGACATGTAACTATATTTTAAATTATATGTAACATCATTGTTTTGAAATTGCCCATGAAAAAGAAGAAATATGAGTTTTAACACCTTGTATCGATTGTTAATATTAGGTCAAATTTTCATTTCACCCAACAATAACAAAACTAACCTTTTCATTTTTATTTCTTGCATGTACCACATCTAATTTTCAAAAAATTTCTGTATAAAACATTTCCAGTGCATTTTAATATTAATAACGTAAATCATAAATCTAATAAACATTTGTCATATGCCTTATTATTTTGGCATGTGCCTATAGAACTTGTTTTTTTATTTATTTTTGGGGGATAAATGTGCTTATTATAACTCGCATTATATTAATCGAAATCAAATTTTTAGGACATGTAAGACGTCTGACTACTTAACAACACTGATTATACTAAAATTTAAAAGTTATTCCACAATTAGTAACTCAATTTTGATTGGTAAGGTTCTCTTGTTGAGTATAATGTTTTGAAGAACCAATTATATATATCTATTTCAAAATTTTCAAATATAACTAATTTTTACAAAAATATTAGACTCAACAAATTTTTTTTACCAAGACTTATACTAAACTTAGAATATTACATTTTGGATTGGTCAACTTTTATTTATGATTACTAGAGATACAAATGTCGACCACTTAGGTTTAGCACGTATCTTTTAAAATATTATTTTAGTCTTTGACATGTTGGTTTTATTCAACATAAAGAAATTAATAAAACAGAATTGCGAAAATGGAAATAAATAATTAATATTCCAACAAATAAATATAGTTAAATGGATGTACCTCCATTGACTTTTTTGTTATTGACCATATACTCCATTGACTTTCTCATGGAAATAACCATATAAATTCCTTTTAATGAAGATTAAAAAATGCTCAAATAGATATGAAATTCTATTTGGGTACATAATAAGTAATACTTAATAAAAGAGAATGCAGGCCCCTACACATTGTACCAATGAGTGTCACATTTTAACCAACGACCACATCCGTTTCTTTAGCTCTTTTATTTGTTTTTGTTTTTTTGCTCTTCAGATCTTACAAATTTACTTAATGTGTTTTTGTTTTGTTGCTAATCTTTTTCATGTTTCTTCTGGTACATCACGTGCTAATGGTCTATGCTATATGTCCATTGTTTATGCAGCCTACGAAACCTCTTTGTCATTTTATGCTTTAGTTAATCTTTGTGCTATTATTCTTCCAAACTTTACGATTTTGTTTATTGAATTTTTCCGATTCCGCTACTTAGATGAAAAAAACATTGGTAATAAATTTTTTATTTGTTTCTGTTGGATATATATATACACACATATATATATATACATATATTTAGATAGATATGTTAATATTTTATTAAAATGAAAAATGGTAGGGATTAACTTACAGAGTTGGTTACATGTCAAAAAAAAAAACCATGTAAGCAAAAATCAATATGTTCTACAACATAACAAAAATAATAACGCTTTTGAAATCGAAGAAGCGATACATCAACTGCGGGGGTGGAACAATTTGCTTGCTAAGGTAGATCGAACCATGGAAGTCAAGGGAGAGGAAGTTGTTCACCGGAGGCCCTAAAACATGGGCCGTGAACAGCATATTAGCAAAAGCTGCCAAACACTTACACCACGTGTGTCAAGTAGGTTGGGTTTAAGGTACTATCCATGAGCTATCTCATGGAGGAACCAAATACACCAAATAAAACGAAAGCGAAGCTTTTCCTACCAAGCTCATCCCCGAGATCGCCTAGGCCAAAGGTCCGCTAGACATAATCAAGGCCTTACTAGACTCTACAAGCCCCTAGCAACTCGACCATACCCCACACCTAACTATGCTAAAACCATTCATACAAACTATGCTTGCCTCTTAAGGAACCAAAGAGTAATCAGTCCATCAATATTATTTTGAAGATGATAAAATGATAAAGCCAAGTTGAAAATTGCTGAAGAAACGTGTAAACAGAACTATGTTCACATACAACTCTTGCAATTTTCACAAGCAGCGATCCATCTTTTTAACAACATACAAACACTGAGCAGTGTGAGACACCGGCTTCTCCAACTCATCCTCGATGTCCTCAAGAGAAGGGGAGGAGGAGCTTTCCGGCGGTCAGATCTGAAAATACGAGATTGGGAAGATAACCCTTCACCGCCGAGATTGTTAACCTCCACCGTGACAACCAGTGTCGGACCTAGCCTTAGAGAGGTCTAAGGCGAACTTTAGTAAAAAAAAAGCCTTTTATAATATAAATATAATATTTAAAAAATTATATTGATAAACCAAAACAAATTTTAAAAACGATTAAGACATAATTTTTCTTCCTTCTGTTTCAATAAACTCTTTTACCAAATTCTCGTAATCTAAATTTCTAACTACGTCTCTTTCAATAGATATAATTGTTAAACCATTTAGTCTTTCTTGTGACATATTTGATCGCAAATAAGACATTATCAACTTTAGTTTTGAAAAACTTCTTTCGGCTGAAGCAACCGAAACTGGAATCGTAAACAAAATCTCATAAGCAATCCATGAGTTTGGATAAAAATCTTCCATTCTTTTCAAATAGTTCAACACTTCAACGGATTTCTTGCATTCCTCTGGAAAAACATATTTCAGAATTGTTAGTTCAAAATACAACTCATCTCCTATAACATCTGAAATGATTTCCATGTTTTAAAATACTTCACGATTGGTACAAGATGTCTTCAAGTTATCATCACTTGCTGACTTCAATTTCTCTAAATCAAATAGGAACCAAATGTTTGTTCGTACTTTTGAAATTGCTTAAACCTTTTCTTAAGAGAATAGAGAGTTTGATCCATGACTTGGTTAAAATAATTTATTCTAAATCTCTCTTCTGGAGATAAATTCACAGTTTCATCAACGATCTCTGATTCTTCAGCAATTTTTCTTTTTCTTTTGATAACACGTTTTTCTTTTGTTGAAAATATGGCTTCAATTTCCATAGGCTTCAATGACTTTAGCATTTGAATTTGGACTCTCAAAACCACTATCTCTATAATTTTAGAAAAAAGAAACAAGTCCCTTTAACTGGAAAAATGCAACTCTTGCTTACAGAGTTGACTGCAAAGAGAACTTTGTACCAAATCACCATAAAGAGTAAAAATTCATAATTTCCAATCCCATGTGTTTCACTTGTCGCAAGACAATAAATTCGCTGAATTATCCCAAAAAATGGAATGGCTTTTTGAGAAGTGGTTATCATATCACTAAGAGCAAGATTAAGACTATAACCATTTTGCTACCTTAGATTTTTGGTATTAGGGATCCAAAAATTTATATATATTGAGGGTCCTAGGCAAATGCCTTTTTTTTTGTTGATAGGCACGGCACTGGTGACAACAATCAATGGAGAAGATCCCATTAATGAAGATGCTTGCAACTACAGAGCTTCCCTCCCTCGTGCCAAACGAGAAGATGCAAAAGACAAACCTTTACACCCAGATGCGCGCGACTGTCAAAATTCGACAAAGAGATACGGCTGGAATGTAGAGATACGGATGGAGATTCCTTTTTTGGTGCTGCTGAGAAGGAGTGGCCGACGGGAAGCGAAAACGGAGAAATTTTGGTGGTGTGTGCAAGAGAAAACGAGAGAGAATGCGAACCTCCTAGAAAAATCTTTGTTTGCGAATACAATTAGATATTGTGAATCCGACACATATATTTCTGTTGAATATGTTTGAATAAAACAGAAAAATAAATAATAGATGAAATGGTGTCATTTAGGTCCTCGTCTTGATAAAAAAATTAGTTTGCATTAAGAAGTTGTATACACAACTTTGATAAACAAAATAGTTATGAGCAATGGCAGAACTAAAAATTTTATATATTGGGTCAAATTTGGATAATGGAATTTTGTTTAGGCTCATATATGTCTATTTAAACCAAATTTTATGTCATTTCTATATTAAATAAATAAATTATGGCTAAAGTTTAAATTTGTTAGGCTTTAGTCTAAAATTTTCTTTATTTTTTGGGTCAAAATACTTAGATCATCTCCAACCCAATACTAAAACATTATTTTAGTGTTGGATTTACAGTTTTTCTTCTCCAACCTAACATTAAAATAACTCTCCTCTAGTATGGTTTTCTTTTTTTTGTTACAATATTACACTATATTTGGCGTACCTATGGTAGCAAACTGTAAAACTTAAAATATTATTATTTTTTATATTTTCAAATTAAAACTAAAATAAAAAAAGAAGATTATTAATCAGCTAAATCAAGCCCATATAAGACCAATAATGTTAAAACACATAAGTGCCAACTTAGTTCATGTTTAAACTAAAATATGTTTAAATAACTATTATAATTACATAACTAAACAAAAAAAATATAACAAATTAAATACATATTTCTAAAAGCATAATATATACGTACAAAAGTTTAAATAATTTATTAACTACTAATTTTGTTATTGAATTTGTAAGTTTAGCTAAACATTTAATTACTTATTTCGTAAACTCAAGATATATTTTACCTTTTATTATTTCTAACTTATCAATTTCAATAGCTTATTTAGTTATCTAGAAAGTATTATATTTTAAAAAATAATTAGGTAGTAAGAAAATCAAACTAATACTACAATAACATATAATATTAGTTATAGTGTAAAATTTTGTGTTGTGGTTGGAGATGAAAAAATTCTAAAACTACATCAAATATAGTTGAGAGCTAGCAACATCTTTATATTTGAGGCTTAGTTGTCATTTTCATCAACTTTTAACAAAGTTACCTCTAGAGTGTAAACTATAATTTGGAGTCATGTAACATGTTTTCACGAGGTGTTTGGGCATTTTGACATATTATGGCGACATAGATTGGACGTTTACCTAATAAAACATTACAAGTTCAAAGGATAAGTTAAAGAAATTACTTGTGAAGTGAACACTAGCTAGAGATGTTTGTTTGATGAAGTTGAAATGATTTGAAAATTTATCTTCATCGATGTTTCAAAAGAGGCTTGAAAACATGAGCTAGCTTGTGATCTTGAATTGAGTTTTTTCATGTCTTACGATTATATGCGTCAACAAAAATATAGCACAGATAAATGTTATGCTTTACGTGATTCACAAGATGCTAGAATTTTAATCCAATAGTCCTAACACCAAACTGGTGTAGTAAAAGGTCACTGATCGAATTCTAACAGAGATCTTCAAATCTTCATGCCGAGTAGGCCTAAAAATTTAACCCGACCCGATTTTACCGAACCGACCCGAACCGATATTTAGGTAAATCGGGTCAGGTTGTGTATAGAAAATCGGGTAAATCGGATGGTTGGAAGTTCATCGATCGGGTAGAAGTTTCGGGTCGGTTTGGTTATGTTAACCGAACGGTTAACCAAAAATCTTTTTGATTAAGACCAAAACCCTAAAAGACCTTTCATTTGTCTCGACGCTTCTTCTTCTTCGCGCAGCCTCCGTCTTCTTCTCTCTTTGTGGCGATTCTTCTTCATCTTCGCTTTCTCCTGTGGCGATGCTCTTTTTTTCTTCTTCTCCTTCTTCTTCTCACTCGAACTATTCTTCTCCTCACTCGATCTTCTTCTTCTCCTTCTTCTTCTCACTCGATCTATTCTTCTCCTCACTCGATCTTCGCTTTCGTCATCGTCCGTAGGTACCGCTTTTATCTTCTTCTTCTTAATCTTCTTCTCATTCTTCTTAATCGTTTCTCACTCGATCTTTTCCTCTTTCGTTTTCGCACTCAATCGATTCGTCTTCCCAACTCGATCTCCTCCTACATCATCGGCTTCTTCTGCTGCTATTTCCTAGTCGTTTACCCACTACAGAAGATCAAAACCGTGAGTTCTTCATCCTCATCTTATTCTGAAATTTTGTTCGTCATCATCTTCATCAATAAAATTAATATTTAGCCATTGTTCTTTTGCAGATCTTCACCAAAACTGCATGCAAGTTCTTCATCAGGTGACAGAGGGAACTTCTCCGATCTCTTCTTAGCAAAACTGCATGTAAGTTCTCTTCTCTGTACTTTATTCATTAGATCGTTTTATCTTCTGGATTGGTAGTAGTTCTCTTGTCTGTAAACTGTCATTGAATCTTTGATTACTCGTTTTTAATAGTCTGATTATCATGGATAGAAGAAGTTGAAACCATCACACTGTCTTTATTTACTCGTTTTGTAATGGTCTAACTACTCCTTGTATGTGTTATAGATAAACCAGACTGAATCAATTTGCCTGATGAAGGACTGTGGGAAAGTGAATCAATTGCTTTGACTGTGACTGACAGGTATTGCTTTCCTTCTTAGTTTTCTTCTCGTGATTTCATTAGATGAGGAGTCTATTCATGCGTACTAATTAGATGAGGAGTCTATTCATGCTTAAGTCAAATTGTTTTATGTGTGTGCTGATATATGATTCGTATATATAGTCGTATAGGTTATTTGTGAGTGTCTCTTCATTAGCATATGATTTTTGTTATTCGTTTTGTGAAACTTTTAATTAGTGCTTTGAGCTGATATATACTTCTAGTTCTACACATTGTTCTTGTTTCTAATAAAGTTATATAGTTAATTACGGTTCATTATTGTTAAATTTAAATGTTCTGTATAATTAATGAGTGTAGGACTCGTTGGTTGTGTATAGTTTCATACTGCAACTAGCTAGTACTCTCTGTATTTCTCTCTCTTTGACATTTTTCTTTTCTTATGTTCTCTTTAAATTGGTTGGAACTTTGAATAAAGATTGTGGTTGTAGACATTTCAAAATTGGCCAAAACGATTTCATGTTGGCCAAATGGTTTTCTCGGGTCTGTAGTATAAATTTGGGTCTGTTTTATAAATTTCGATAATACCCGATAACCGTTTAACCCGACCCGACCCAAGTAACTCGAATTTGCAGGTCTACCAAATGGTGTTTTACAGGATTTTGCCTTCTAATTCGGGTTGGGTCGGAACACACTATCATAACCCGAATAACCCGAGAACCGACCCGACCCGAATAATGATTTGATTCGGTAATTTTCTGTCAGGTTTTATAAATCCATAAATACCCAAAACCCGTCCAAATCGACCCGACCCAACCCGAATAACCCGAATTCCCGGGCCTAATGCTGAGCTTCATAAAGCTTTAGACCTTGCTAGCTACAGTACAAAAATGTTTTTTTTTTCTTTATATATAAAAGGTTTTCAATTAAATTGCAAAGGAAAATTACAACATAATGAAAATATAACATAAGAGAAACATAGGATTAGTACTGAAGATATATGAAATCGTGATCACAGAGGAAACAAACCAAGGACTAAAACTAGCATGGAGCTTCAAGAATCCAATTATGAAGAGGCGGATATGACAGCAAAAAGGAGGATATCAGTCTTACACGTCTGAGTGGAGGCTAGCCGAACAACACAAAAAGAGTATGAAGGAGATAAATCCGATCCCACACATCACCTCTATATAAGAACAGAATTAGAAAACATGTGTTTTTAACTCAAAATCAATTAGTAATGAATGAAGTACCTTATATTTCTTATATATTAGTTGGTAAATCTTCACCTTTTCAATATGAGATATTCTAATAATTAAAGAAACCTGACTACTGCAATTAGCAAGGAGATCTGAACTATTTCACACCGAAATCAAACAGTACAATGACCCAAAAGTTCCAACCGACCAAGGACCATTTGACTAATATCCTCAAGCAACCAATTAGGATAAAGACTGTGCCAAAAGGCCCAAACTAACATTCCAAGACGAGAGAACCAAGTTGGTCACAACTTGCAAATAATATCGTTGGTTTGATGTCAATGATGTTTTATATATCAATATGGGTGAATTACTAAACTAGCTTAGAAAGATGAGTTGATTACACTTGTAGTTTGATAATATTGAAATTACAAATCTAATTTTTAATGTCAAATAAGGGTATATTACCCTCTTCTCGTTTGAAAAAAATATATATTACGAAACTGCCATTAATAAGAATTTACACGTCACCCACGCGTAAAAGGAGAAAAACTGTAGTAAATGTAGGTTTTGTTGAACATGTGGTGTAGATTTTGGTTTGTTGCGTATGTTTTGAATCACGTTATGTAGGTTTTGTCATGCGAAATAGTTTATGGTACATAATGTATGTTTTGGTTCAAGTTAAATAGGTTTTGCTATGTGAAGTAGGTTTTGCTACGACTTGTAGGTTTTGCTATACGTTATGTAGGTTTTACTATGTGCAGTAGGTTTTGCTATGACTTGTAGGTTTTGCTATACGTTATGTAGGTTTTGAGTAACATTGTAGGTTTTGATATGTATGTAATGTAGGTTTGTTATGTATTGTTACCTAGGTCTTATATAATGACCACTTTACCCCCATTATTAAACCTCCACCTAACATTTGCCTTGAATGGTATCGCCATCAACAATCTATATGTTTCATCAACCTTTATGATACCACCTAACTACCTCACATCTTTAATCATCTTTCATCACCTTTCCCCGCGAGCTGTTACAACTTTTAAATAGATCAAGTTGAACTAATTAGTGGAAGATGGAGACATGAGGAAGATATGTGGTTCTTTTATGTTGCTAAATCGTGTGGGAGAAAATTCATACGCATTCAGTCAGGAAAAAACTTGGTGGAGTTAGTTTCAGAGGTATACAAGCAATTTCAGATGAGTGAACGCTTATATGATGTTGCTTTGTGTTATAGGAGGCTGACTGAAGAAATGAGAATGCTTCCTGAAGATACACCACCTGTTTACTTATTTGATACCGAGTTAATACAAATCTTTGTAGATAAGGCAAGGAGGTATAAAATGCGCCTTTGTGTTGAATTTTATGAGAGATCAAATGTTGAATCAGAAGAAGAGGTAGTTCATGGTGAAAGTCTTCATGAGTCTGTAGCTGAGCAGTGTAGTAGGTTTTCATATCAGTCTTGTAGGTTTTCGGAAAACCTACAATCACGTGAAGATGATGAAGACATAATAAGCATGTTTGCCTACTGTGACGATCCTGATGGTGCCAACTGTTGGGAATGTCCTGCAATCATTTTGAACTTACTCGTGTCGTTGGTTCTAACATCAAGATTAGACAAAGTCATATGGTACTAGGGGTTGTAATGGCTTGCTAGAGTCCACTTATAATCTGTGAGTTGAGACACTCACTGCTAGTACTATATGATCCTATTGGGTCACACACCTAATCAAATGGAGACAATTCAATAGGGAATGATCATTATAGGAATGATTCATGACTTGACCATAATTATACATGGTTTCGGATCAGAACATGTGTTTTGGGCCATGCGTAAATTAGTTCTAGTTCAGCTAGGAATTAATTTGGTGTTTTGGGCCATGCCTAAATTAATTCTAGTTCAGCTAGGAATTAATTAAGTGTTTTGGGACGGGCCTAAATTAATCCTAGTTCAACTAGGAATTAATTAGGTTAACTTAAACTCTCTATATATATTGATATAGGGCACGAGTTTGAGGTGTGAAAAACCCTAGTCGCTCATTGCACAAGTCGAAATCTTAAGAGAATTGCACACAAAGTTCTAGCAGACTTCTCCCCTACTTGCATGCGTGTGGAGTATCAATAGAGGTACTGCACTTGGAGCACTTGCTGATCTTATACATGATCTTATCTCCGCTGCACTAACCAAACTTCAGGTATAATCGAGTTCTCTATTTATCAGATTCAATTAAGTTAATACAAGACGAAGGGTTAGGTTTTTTTGTTAGATTAGTCAATTGATAATTGTCGAATTGCTTAAAAACATGTTAGTGGTATCAGAGCTAGGTTGTATTCTTATTGAAATCTGATGTTTTCATGCTTGATTGATTGATTAAAAGTATGTTTTAATTTAATTAGTATGCATGATTAGGGTTTTGATGAAATCGAAAATCAGAGCTGGTTGTATTATTGCTGAAATCGAAAATCAGAGTAGGTTGTAATCTTATTGAAATATGATGTTTTCATGCTTGATTGATTGATTAAAAGTTTGTTTTAATTGAATTAGAATTGCATGATTAGAGTTTTGTTGAAATAAAAAAATCAGAGTGGGTTGTAATCTTATTGAAATATAATGTTTTCATGCTTGATTGATTGATTAAAAGTTTGTTTTAATCGAATTAGAATTGTCTGATTAGGGTTTCATTGAAATCGAAAATTAGGGTTTATGTTTTCAGGGTTTTGATGTGATAAATCGAAATAAAATATAACCTAATTTAAAATAGCCCTGAATGATCCGATTTAATAAGATTAGACCGGATCTGGTTTTCTCGCAATCGGTTTAAGAAAAATTATACCAAGTTGGAGAAGAACCAGCAGGTGCCAACCGGCACAGGGTCATGATTTGAAAATTCATAAATAAAATTTTAAAGCCTTTGATTTGATTTCTTTGAGTTTTAAAATCCCCTTTTAACCCTCTTGAGTGCATATATGATATACATTCAAGTTAAAGTTTAGTTCCTCAAACAAATATCAAGAAATTGCTGTCTTTCCAATTCACGTCAATTGTCAAGACTCGTTTCATCGGATGGTGGGTTAACTCGGGTTAGGTACCTACTTTGACATGGGTGAGGCAGATGGCAACTGTTACAATATGACTATGAGATTGGTTTACTTGACTGAACTATCACGACTGTCTTGAGCTTTGAGACTGATACTACGAGTTTTAACCCTATATCCTACTGCAAGTGCACAACAAACGAAATAGTATTTAGGAATCGAATCCACGGAGAACCAAGTTACACTCTCAATTTCTATCGAGTCGCAAGCTATATCAATCAAATGGAGGAAGTGAATTCTAACAACTTAAATGTGGATATAATCAAATAATTTAGACAATCGGATGTCGGGTATTCATTCGGGAGTTAGAATTCTTGTCAGGGAAACTATTCAGGAACTACTCTAATCTATATCTCGGCTTGAACATGAATAAAGGCAGACCAACTCTCGTTGAATCTACCCCTCTATCAATAACCTAAAGGTTCTAACTCTTGTTGGTTTCAGATTACAAATAGGCTTATTTTATGGCAGCACCCCATTATCGAACGGGCTTTATTCTTGACCAATTTACACATATATATAACATTAATATCAAACACTTCAAAGTAAATGATTCGAACCCGAGTTTTCTTTGGCATTGTCGTTTAGGGCATATAAACGAGAAACGCGTCCAAAACCTTCATCATGATGGGCTTTTGGATTCATTTGATGATGAATCATTTGAGAAATGTGAATCTTATTTATTGGGCAAATGACAAAGGCTCCCTTCAACAAAGTCAATGAGAGGGCCGGCGACTTATTGGGCCTTATACATACCGATGTATGCAGTCCGATGAGCCTAAGTGCCAGAGGAAATTTCAACTACTTCATTACATTTACTGATGACTTCAGTATATACGGTTATGTCTATTTAATGAGACACAAATCATAATCTTTTGAAAAATTCAAAGAGTTCCAAAATGAAGTACATAATCAACTTGGCAAGAGTATTAAGGTTCTTCGATCTGATCTAGGAGGTGAATACTTAAGTCAAGAGTTCAGTGACCATCTGAGAGATTGTGGAATTATTTCACAACTCACTTCTCCCGGAACACCACAATGGAATGGTGTGTCTGAGAGGAGGAATCGAACATTACTTGACATGGTTCAATCAATGATGAGTCACACTGATATTCCGTTATCCTTTTGGGGATATGTTATGGAAACTTCTGCGTTTACGCTGAATAGAGTGCCATCAAAATCAGTGGCAAAGACACCATATGAGATGTGGACGGGAAAAATTCCCAATATGTTTTTCCTGAAGATTTGGAGATGCGAGGTTTATGTGAACTGATTAATATCCGATAAACTTGCACCAAAGTCAGATAAATGCTTCTTCGTTGGTTATCCAAAGGAAACCAAGGTGTACTATTTCTACAACCGAACCGAGAACAAAGTGTTTGTTGCTCGACATGGTGTTCTTCTTGAGAGAGAATTTCTTTCTAAGAAAAGCAGTGGGAGTAAAGTACAACTTGAAGAAATTTGAGAGCTACAGGAAGCTGCTCAATACGTACAAGAAGAGCAGCAGTTTAACTCGCAAGATGTTGTCGAATCAACACCTGTAAAGCCTGAAGTTCGCAGATCCGGTAGAATCCGTCATGAACCCGAGATATATCTGGGATTACTCGTGACTGAAGGACATGATTTTTTGATCGTTGACAACGATGAACCTGCAAACTTCAAAGAAGCAATGATGGGCCCTGACTCCAAAAAGTGGTTAAAGACCACACAATCCGAAATGGGATCCATGTCAGAAAACCAAGTTTGGTCGTTTGTCGATTTACCTCATGGTGCAAAAGCAATCGAGTGTAAATGGGTTTTCAAGAAGAAAATTGATGTTGACTATGAAGAAACCTACTCTCTAGTTGTTATACTTAAGTCTATTCGGATTCTTCTAGTGATTGCTGCTCATTATGATTATGAGATTTAGCAGATGGATGTCAAAACCGCGTTCTTGAATGGTATTCTGGAAGAGGATGTGTATATGACATAACCTGAGGGTTTTGTTGATCCTAAAACTGCTGGGAAAGTGTGCAAACTTCACAAATCCATATATGGATTGAAGCAAGCATCACAAAGTTGGAATCTTTGTTTCGATGAAGCAGTCAAAGAATTTGGCTTCATCAGGAACGTAGAAGAAAAATGCGTATACAAAAAGTTTAGTGGGAGCGCAGTTGTGTTTCTTGTGTTGTACGTGGATGATATCTTACTTATCGGAAATGACATTCTGTTGCTGAAGTCCGTTAAGGCTTGGCTCGGAAAATGTTTTTTGATAAAGGACATGGGGGAAGCCGCTTATATTCTTGGAATCAGGATATATCGTGATAGACCTAAAAGGCTGATCGGATTGTGTCAAGACACTTACATAGATAAGGTCTTGAGCAGATTCAGTATGCATGATTCCAAGAAGGGCTTCTTAGCAATGTCTCATGGCATGGTCCTAAGCAAGACCGGGTGTCTCAAGACACCTGCTGAGGGAGAATGGATGAGTAGGATTCCCTATGCCTCTGCAATAGGACCCATCATGTACGCTATGATTTGTACTCGTCCAGACGTTGCTTGTGCATTAAGTATGACAAGCAGGTACCAATCAAATCCATGTGAGACTCACTGGACTGCCGTCAAGAACATTCTGAAATATTTGAGGAACACTAAGGATATTTTCTTGGTGTACGGAGGAAGTGAGGAGTTGGTTATTAGTGGATTCACGGATGAAAGCTTTCAGACGGATAAGGATGATTCCCGGTCTTAGTCCGATTACATCTTCTGTCTGAATGGAGGTGCAGTTAGTTGGAAGAGTTCCAAGCAAAGCACCGTAGCTGACTCGACTGCTGAAGCTGAATACATCGCTACTTCTGAAGTTGCGAAGGAAGCTGTTTGGATAAAGAAGTTCATCTCTGAACTTGGAGTGATTCTAAGTATTGCTGAGCCGGTGGTGCTGTATTGTGACAACAATGGAGCCATTGCACAAGAAAAGGAGCCCATATCGCACCAGAGATCCAAGCATATAGAGTGGAGATATCATCTGATATGAGATATCGTTGAAAGAGGAGAAGTGAAAATCAGCCGAGTTTCAAGCAAAGAGAACGTTGCTGATCCTTTGACGAAAGTACTTTCACGGACTAAGCATGAGTATCATGCCAATGGCATAGGTCTTAGGTATCTTAAGATGTAATCTTCGTTCCAGTGGGAGTTATAATAGTTTTATGTTATGATGTAAACATACTTTAGTTATGTTTTAATGAAATTATTTCATTTCTATTTAATACTTGTATTAAATATTTATCCCAAAATAATCATGACATTCTTATAGGTCATCAAGTTGAGGACTTGATCATGAAACCCTATAGGCGTAAAAATGCATGAATTATTTCATTCTCTAGTCAATGATTATTAACGTGGTATACTAATAACAAGATAGACTAGTATGTGAGGTGACTGATGACTAAGTTTCATGGAGTCATTGATAATAAGTATCAAGTCAATCACATAGATGTGTGTCACATGAACATAGCATCGGAAATGACCCGCTATGAGAACTCTACGAGATCGTATAATGAGTGTCATAAGAGATTCTCATACAACTATAGAGCATAGTCCTTAGACCTGAGTTCATGTTGTTTTCTTGCACATGAATTGGTGTGTTTTGAAAAATTTCAAACGCCAACCGTAACTGTTGGCTATAAAGGAATTTGTCGGGCAGATCATGAAATGTGAGAAAGGAATAGAGGATGGAACAAGATAGAATTTGTCCCTCCTATATACGGGAGAAAGATATCTCTGGGCCCTTCGAAAGATTTGATGCTGTAAAATGCATGGCCGTGCTCAAATAAGGTGATAGACGCTTGTTTGCTCTATCAGTACAAATTCAAGTTCGATGAACATTGATCTGGCTCATTAAAATAAGGATGACACGAACTCTTGCCTTAGAGCAGATAGAGATATGGAGACAAACACATTTTGGGAATATATATGATTCCAGTACAAGTGGGAGATTGTTGGGAATGTACTGCAATCATTTTGTACTTACTCGTGTGGTTGGTTCTAACATCGAGATTAGACAAAGTCATATGGTACTAGGGGTTGTAATGGCTTGCTAGAGTCCACTTATAATCTGTGAGTTGAGACACTCACTGCTAGTACTATATGATCCTATTGGGTCACACACCTAAGCAAATAGAGACAATTCAATAGGGAATGATCATTATATGAATGATTCATGACTTGAGCATAATTATACATGGTTTCGGATCAGAACATGTGTTTTGTGCCATGCCTAAATTAATTCTATTTCAGCTAGGAATTAATTAGGTGTTTTGGGCCGGGCCTAAATTAATCCTAGTTCAACTAGGAATTAATTAGGTTAACTTAAACTCTCTATATATATATTGATATAGGGCACGAGTTTGAGGTGTGAAAAACCCTAGTCGCTTATTGCACAAGTCGAAACCCTAAGAGAAGAGTACGCTCGTTGTGGAGAGAATATTAGCAGTTCCTCTAATCAAAGGGAATTCTTTTCTAGTGATGATTTTGTGGGTAAAGGATTGAGTGATGTAGACTTAGCCATTGGGCAATGTTATCCGACAAAAGAGGAATTGGAGACAAGGTTGAAGATTCTTGTTGTAACCCGTTGTATCGATTTTGATGTTATAGCATCATCACGATTCTTGATTTGCGTAAAGTGTCGGGTGTCTGGATGCGAATGGTATCTTAGAGGAGCATCAATTGATAGTAGCTCTCACTTCTACATTAAAAATACGTTGGAAAACACACTTGTTCTAAGGCAGAGCGGTCATGTCGTGAAAGACAAACTAGTCCAAATATTCTAGCTCGCCTATATGTTGATTTCATTGGTGGTGTAGGTCTGTCTTTTCTGCCCCTTCATGTCTCCGAATGTCTAAATAAACGCTATGGAATTAAGGTTAGTAGTTATTTGATTCATGTTATGTAGGTTTTTGTCACGTTATGTAGGTTTTTGTCACGTTATGTAGGTTTTGGTTCAAGTTATGTTGGTTGTGGTTCAAGTTATGTAGGCTGTGGTTCAAGTTATGTAGGTTTTGTTCCACGTTATGTAGATTCTGGTTCACGTCAGGTTAGGTAGGTTTTTAAGTCTTTTATGTAGGTTTGGGTCCACATTATGTAGTTTTTGGTTCAAGTAATGTAGGTTTTGGTTCCGCTTATGTAGGTTTGTTGTCTTGTATGTGAAATATTGGAAGACACATCGGGTTTTAAAGGAAGTCTGGCAGCATGTCAGGGGGTCCTCGAAGAGAAGTTATGAACAACTACCTGCACATTTATTCTTGATAAGAAGAGCGAATCCAGACACGTTGATAACGCTTGAAGTTGACCAAGACAACAAATTCAAGTTTCTCTTCATTGCATTTGATGCGAGTATTCATGAATTTCCATTCATGTGGAAGATCGTGGTTGTTGATGGCAAATTTTTGCAAGGTAAATATAAAGGAACACTACTTACCGCCACCATGCAAGATGAAAATTTTAATATATTTTCAATTGCGTTCGGGGTAGTTGACACCGAGAATGATGTATCTTGGGAATGATTTTTTAGCCAACTAAGCGTGTTATCCCGGATGATGAAGAATTAACAACAATTTCATATAGGCATCAATCAATAAGCAATGCGATAAAGAAAGTATATCCACTTGCTGGTAGAGGTATATGTACTTATCATTTGCGCAAGAACATCTTGTTGAAGTTCAGGGGGGGGGGGACGAGAGTCTTTCAAGTTATTTAGAAGACCGGCAACTGCGTATAGGTTACAAGATTTTAATGACCTATTTGCACAAATTCAAGAACTCAATCCTCCCCTTCATGTTTATTTACTTAAAGCTGATGTTTTGTTGTGGAGCCGTGTACATTTCCCTGGTAATAGGTTCAACATCTGCACAACAAATATAACCGAATCAATCAATCATGCCTTGAGTGAAGCTAGGACTTTTCCAATTGTACAACTTATTGATGCAATAAGGTCCATGTTAACAAGGTGGTTTGCATATAGGAGGAAAAAGCGGCACTAACAACCACTTCTCTCACAACTGGCGTAGAGAAAGTACTAAAGGTATTGTGTTATGTATGTTTTGATCTCGTTATGTAGGTTTTGCTTCCCTCATGTAGTTTTCCTTTATGTAGGCTTTGCCACCGTTATGTAGGTTTTTCTTCTGTTATTTAGATTTTACTTTATGTAGGTTTTGCTTCCGTTATGTAGGTTTTGCCTCCACAATGTAGGTTTTGCCTACGTTTTTGCAGTTTTCCGTTATGTAGATTTTGCTTCCGTTATGTAGGTTTTACCACCGTTATGCATATTTTAGTTTAACGATGTTTGATTAATTATTGAACTTTTAGGGGAGAGTTCAGGAAGTCAAAATTTTTGCGGTACAACAAATAAATGAACATCAGACACATGTCACAAACCACACATCATATAATGTTGTCTATCTGACAGAGAGAAAATATTCGTGCAAGAGGTATGACATAGAAAAAATTCCTTGTGTCTATGCCCTAGCTGCTGCTGAAAGTTCTAGTCTTCAAATAGTCTATTTTGCTCATTGGTATTACCACACAACAATTTTGTATGAAGCCTATGCTAAGTGTATTAAGTCTCGAGATGCTGGTACACCTATACCCGAGGAGGTTGCGAACAAGGTTTGTAAACCTCCATTAATTAGAAAGCAAGTAGTTCGACCAAAAAACTCAAGAATAAAAAGCATCCTAGAGGTGGTACTTGAGTCGAAACGACCAAGGAAGACATACACTTGTTCAAGGTGTTCTCAACACGGTCATAATACGCGTAATTGCCTATCAAAACCATCGTGAATTACGTCCCCTTATGTATTTATTCAATAAGTGATATTTGTTCGAAACCTACGTGACGTAGACCAAACCATACATAACAGATACCAAAACTTATATAACATCAAGCAAGACTTACACAACGTAAACAAGTCATTCTCAAAACCTACACTACATCAATCAAAACCAACATAACGTAAAACAAAACCAACAATACGTAAACCAAAACCTTCAAAACATAAAACAAAACCTACAATACGTAAACCAAAACCTACAGAAGAAGCACCAAAACCAAAACCTACAAAGCAGGAAACAAAACCTACCGTACGTAATCCAAAACCTACAATGCGAAAAACCAAAACCTACACAACATAATCAAAAACCTACAAGTTATGTAGGTGTTGACTCAGTGTTATGTAGGTTTGACGACCTCCTCTTTCGTAGGCTCTGGTTTACGTTATGTAGGTTTTGATTTAGTGTAATGTAAGTTTTACGACCTCTTATCCAGGTTTTACTTGTTGCTTTGTAGGTTTTACGACCTCTTATGTAGGTTTTACTTTGTGATTTGTAGGTTTTTTCAGAGTGTTATGTAGTTTTTGTAATTTACTTCATTTTACATTGATTTGTAGAAGTAATTATCATTTTGTGGGTTGGTTTGTACAAGTAAGTACTAAATCCTAAAAGTTATCATTATATACAAAAGTATACATAATGTTACAAACCCTAAAAGTTAAAATAGAGTATGTGATGAAACCCACTATTCAAGATTGACTGTCGAAGATCCACGTACCCCTGTTCTCCTCATTCTCTCCTCGGGGGGTTGGGGTCAGTCATGATAACGTCGCAATCCTGGGGAAGCTCATCTAGGACCTCTGTTGCATACTTCATTCAGAGGAATTGAATAATGTTCTCGGTCGATCCCTCGAATGAAACACCTAGGGCCAATCACTCAATGAACTTGAGTGAAAAATTCCCACAATCCCCACTGCAACTCTGCTGAGGAACTCCTTTTACCCTTGAAATCTTGTATGTTTGCCCGCTAAGCTTTTTTTTTCTGAATTGGAAATGCCATTTGGTTGACCAAGATTGGGATCATCTTTGCGGAGGCCTTGCATTGGTCCAGGACCATACGGTTGACATTACAAACATGTCTGAATCAAAGACTTTGATCCTACATTTCACCAATTCCACCTCCAATGCCACCCAATGAGCTCCCCCGACGTTGTGCGCTATGTACACCCAGTTCACCTCCGTTACCCATTTCCTTCCAGTAGCATACATACTGTAATTCCCTTGGTAAAGGTCTACATATCCTTCCTCAAAACGGAAATTCTTGCTCTTAGTTCGAACAAAGTCAGTCTGGTACTCTGTTGCCCACATAGTTTAGAACTTCGGAACAACAAAAGCAATCCGGCGATTAACAGGCTGGTAATGTGTTCTAAGAAACATCAGCATAACAGCGGACATATGCTGCAAAAGGAAAAAAAATAATAAGCCAAAGCGATGATAAAACCTATAGAACAGATACCAAAACCTACAACTCAACAACAAAACCTACAAGTCATCGCTATAACCTACAAGGCATAGCCAAAACTTACAAGTCATCGCCAAAACCTACAAGTCAGATACCAAAACTTACAAGTCATCGCCAAAACATACAAGTCATCGCCTAAACCGACAAGTCATCCCCATAACCTACAAGTCATTGCCATAACCTATAGGACATATACCAAGACCTACGACTCAACCCCAAAACCTACAAGTCATCGCGAAAACCTACATACCTGTGTAGTCAACCAGCCAAATCTATGATCAGTTGCTGGCCATTCATCTCTGCCTATCATCAGCCTGACGTAGAAGTCAATGTTTTTCATTGGACCGTTACCATACCTGAATAGACTTACATGTTACACAACCAGACATAGAAATCAGAATTTGTGTTTCAAATGAGAGGGACTTACAAATCGGAAGTAACATATTCAACAAGTCTTTTCAGTTGTCCCGCCTCGTAATCACCAAATGGATCATATATAGCGACTGATTGCTGGACTCCTATCAAAATACGACTCAATATTGAACACCCTTTGAAGGGCGATATCTGTAGGAAAAGAAGAAAAAATCATAAAATGAAACTAAAACCTACATAACATCAAGTTAAACCTACACAACGTAAATGAAAACCTACAAGTTATGCCCCACTACTACATAACTGATACCAAAATCTACATAAAAGATACCAAAACCTACAAGTCATACCCAAAACCTACATAACGTCAAGTAAAACCTACATAACAAATACCAAAAACTACAAGTCATACCCAAAACCTACGTAACATCAAGCAAAACCTACATAACATCAACCAAAAGCTACAAGTCATAATCAAAACCTAATAAGAAGAAAGATTTACCTGAGAAGCTGCCAGTTTGATTTTGCGGCTCTCTCTATAAACGGACTATACATCTAACAAAGCTTTTTGATTGTCATATGCTTTTGTTGATTGTTCCTCCTCTTGCCTTTTCTCACTCCTCAACCAATCATCATCATCATCATTAGCACCGTCATATCAATAATTGCCTCGTCTGGATAACTTTTGAATCAAATTACATTTTTGCAAGGCTCTTCTTGTCTACTAGATCGCATAACCTTGGTCATTGGACTCTCTAGGTCGGATGTTTCTTACTTAACAACCTTCCACCTCATTTCTTTCCGAGATGTATCCTTTTCCTTGACGACCTCCTCCTCCACAATGTTGCCTGCACCTACTTTTAGTGGCAAGGCCTTTACTGAACCTACGCGTGCAGAACTCCCGCTTGGTGGTTCGTCCCTCAACGGGAGGGGAGCAAAACTTCCACTAGGTGGTTCCAATCTCAACAAGAAGGGAGTCTCATACCCGTAAATTTTGGTTTCCATCTCCGAAAACCTATTTTTCAACCCCGCCATCTTGCTTTTCAGGCTTTCATATTTCTCGTCCTTATTCTTCTCAGCCTTTTCAAACTTAGCAAGTAATCCCTCCAACAGTGACCTTATAGCCAACTGCTCCTTCTGTATGGATGCATGCGTCTTGTCCCTAATATTTTCCTTCACGAAGGACTTCAAGGACATGTCCATGGTGTCCTTGACATTGTCACTACTCTCAGCCCACTTCAACCTCTTCACCTTGTCATTGTTTGGTGGTGGCTTTTTCTTCTGAGGCCGAACCTTAGCCTCCTCTATGACCACATCCTATACAAAGAGAGCATCAATATCAACATCAATATCAGAAACTCCATCACAGAACCAAAACTTACATTACAGAACCTAAACCCTACAAGTCAATACAAAACCTACAACTCAACCCAAAACCTACAGAACATATTCCAAAACCTAGAAGTCATCGCCAAAACCTAGAAGTCATCGCCAAAACCTACAAGTCAGATACCAAAACCTACAACTCATCACCAAAACCTACAGAATATATACCAAGACCTACAACTCAACGCCAAAACCTACAAGTCATCAAACACAAATCATATAGAACAAAACCCCAAACCTACAACAGATATCGAAACAGATATTACGGGACCCAAAACCTACGTAAAAGAACTCAAAACCTACAGAACATAACCCAGAACCTACATGTGCTGAATCAAAACATACATCACATACCTTCCTTGATTTTTTCGGGGTGTTAACGGCCACCAACGCCAACTTCCTCTTTTTCAAATTATCCGTCCCCTAGAATCTCTCATCGAGGACCTCTCCAAGTATATCCATAATCATATTGTAGAGTCTACAGTCGTCCAACACTTCTCCCGCCCAGAAAGGTTAAACATCTTCCACCGCCTTGTGTACCATGTTCTTAACAAGATAAATCTGCAAAAATTATTTTCAAATTGACCAACCACACCTTAAAAAACGTGTAAGTAAACCTACAAAAAGTCTATTAAACCTACAAAACAACATACCTTTCCTTCTTCTGAGTTATGTATCTCATCCTCTAGTATGATATCCATGCTTCCTTTAGCCCTACCTGTTTCCAAGCGGAGTAGGGGCATATCAACATCATCTCTCTGGGAACCATAAAGCTTCCCAAGGCATTCAACGTACTCTAATGCTCATATTAGCAGCACATGGACACAACTGTGTATTGTGTACGACAACTCAGAGTATGACGCCCCTTTGATGGATCTGATTAGTGATTGAAAGGCATCCCGACCCCAAGAATACCTTTGAAATATCTCCACATCCAGCACCCTCTTTGCAACTTAAAGTGGGATCCATCTTCCTTGATGCAAACCAAATATACCAACATGTAACACGAAAAGGAGACCCAACATTCTCCTTTTCTCGAAGGTTTAACCCTTAAAAATTAGTGGCAAACATTCAAAACAAACATACATAATTGCATACAAACCTACATTACATACACCAAAACCTACATAAGGTGTAGCAAAACCTACATAACATACACCAAAACCTACATAAAGTGAATACCAAAACCTTCATCGCCTACCCAAACCTACATTAGGTGAAAACACACATGCCATAACAGAACATACATGCATCTCTGGAACACCTTATTTAGTTTGTAGTAGTCTGGACCTTCATCTATATATGTGTTTAAATCACCCCATAATTCTTCCTGGGATGCCTCTACATTCTCTCTTTCCTCATCCAAACCACATGGCAGTCCTGAGATCTCCTCAAACTCATAAAAGGAGAACCTCAAAGGGTGGGTACCAACCTATACCCACATCTCGTTCGCTCTTATGATATCAACTTGATTCATGAGCAACCAATCCACAAGTTTCGCTGCCCACATATACTTCATCTCCATCAATTTTAGCACTACACCAACCAAGAGATTGTCACGAATATCGATGAAGGCATCTTCACCATTTGCTAGCCGCATTTGCTTAAAATATGGCAGCTTACAAAAATGATTGAAGCTCTTTTTGCTAGAAGACCTTCTGATTGCTCTGAAAAGTCTCATTGGATATTGTTTCTGCGCCATTGCTTCAAGGAAAACAAGGCATCACAATGTTAAAACCACGTTCCTACATAGCAGAAACAAAATCAAAACCTACATAATGTAAACCAAAACCTACATAACTGAGTCAAAACTTACAATACAGACTCAAAACCTACATTACGTAAACCAAAACCTACATAACTTAGTCAAAACCTACATAGCGTACACGAAACCTGACGTATACCAAAACCTACATAACGTAAACCAAAACCTACATAACGTAAACCAAAACCTACATAACTCAAACACAAACCTAAATAATGTAAACCAAAACCTACATAATGTAAACCAAACCTACATAACGTAAACAAAAACCTAAATAACGTAAACCAAAACCTACATAACGTATACAAAAACCTATATAAAGTAAACCAATACCTACATAACTTATACAAAAACCTACATGACTGAGCACATAGCCTACATAACCCAACACAAAACCCACCAAACCATTGCCTTTAAACCTACAAAACACATACAAACCCTACAAACAATTCAATTTCAGTGTAATTATTTTAGTAACCAACCCAGTTTGAATGACATGCTAACTCTAAAGAGAAGCCGGTCTCGTGACGAGAAAACAGAGGAGAAGAAGAAGAAGAGAAGAAGTGAACCACGAAGACGATGAAGGTAAAGGAAGAATCCGGAAATCTACCAGAAAACTTATGAAAAGCCGGTGTCGTTACGAGAAAATGGAGGACAAAAAGAAGAAGAGAAGAAGTTAACGACGAAGACGATGAAGGAGAAAGTAGAGAAATTTTGAGAAAGTTTGAAATATATGAATCGCGATTTTTTTGGGCAACATAGAGTATAAGAGAAGTAGTTAACGATTTATATTTCGCTTTTTTTTTAATTGTACTAAATGGCATTCTCGTAATTAAATGATGCTCTTAACAATAATATATAATTTATATAATTTTATTTTTTACTGTTCATAATTGTCAAAAAATTATTCTAGTAATTATGCTATATTTTGGAATATTTTAGTCATTCCTACTATTAATATTAGTTAGATGATGATTTTTAATTCCAATGGCAAGATATGTTATTGTTCCTTGCTAGCCATTGTTTTTTTTTCTAACATCATGAACCATTTCATTAAACTTAATAAATGTAATATTTACGGAAGATAGAATCCATACAAAGTGGAACATAAGAAAAATGTTGAAAACCTACCGACGAATCTGATGATTTAACTAGAATATAAGCAGTCTTATTTGAGGAACGCTTAACCCAAGTGAATAAAGGCAAAACCTGCACAATTTGATTATAAGAAATAGTTCTTCTTATTATGTTTAAATATATAACTCAAAAGCTAAACATTTTTCAACGTTTTGTCTTTTATTAGGAATAATTTCTTTTATTCTTAATTTCATTTTTATTAGGAATAATTCTTTTTATTCTCAATTTTATTTTCTTATTAGGAATAGTCCATTTTATCCCTAAATTTCAAACAATATATTAGAGGATATCTTAATCTCGGTAATTAGACTAATTACTAAAAAACTCGTTCAAGACATTGTAAATAGTTTGAAGCTTATCCAACAGTGAAATCATTTGATTAAAATCATTGCTGCCAATATTTTATTTCTCTAATCCAATTATGCAAGCCAAAGTGTTGTTGATCACCCCGCAAGAGATGCAAGATAGTCTGATTATTACCTTCCACAATAACTTTTCGATATCCACCATTCCATAGATGTTGCATTTCCATGACGAACTGAGGAGAGCCTGAAGCTCAGCTTCAAGAGATGAGGAACAATTAATACATATAACTTTCCCATCTTCCTTATAAACATTGTAATGATCACGTATTACCCAAATGATATGTCTGTATTTTAGCACATTTTAGAATCATCACTTAACATTCATATTCATACCATTATCACCATTATAGAGTCCTTTTAGGTTCATATTGCATACTTTGCTTCTTGCATGGCATACATGTGCATTTTTGAAGTGATTTTAGGTACTTTGAGAGCATACTTTGGAGGATTATAGACTTCATGAAGACGTATTGATGAAACGATCAACCTAGGAGAAACATTCGGAACGCAAGGAAGAAGATTAGACCAAAAATAGAGACGCTTGATTAGCATGCTAATCGAGCTGCATCTGATCAAGTGTTTGACGACCACCAGATTTATTGACTTTTTCCTACGTTGACTTTTTAAGGGCTTTTTGGAAAAAAGTTTAAATACCCTCTTATGTTATTAAGATAAGGATCCATGTTTTATTCCTCTTTTGGCAAAAAGACTAAGAGCTTCTTTCTTTTTTCTCTTGTAGTTTCCAAATTTGAATGCTTGATCATTTGTGATCCTTTGCTTATTTCAATTTCAGTATTTGTTCATTGTTGTTTATTTATTTCTTATCTTTCTTTTGATGTTTATCATTTCATTTTCTGGGTTTTTGACTTTTATGATGAAGATTGAGTAGATCCATTAAGGTTCTAAAGGAAATGGGTTAAATTACTGTAGATATAGGGTGTTATTAGGCTGTTTTGCTATGATCTTAGTGCCTCTTGGTCTATAAATAGTCGGTGAGAGTAAAGTCTGATTGTAGTTTAGGTTGAGTTTCATTGCATGAAAATGAATGTGATTGGTTTGATTCTTTGCCTAGAAATCATCTATATAGGTTGTTAAGCAGGTCTGGATCCCCTAGTGAAGCTTTGATCATTGATCTCACTCCTCAAGACCCATTATATTCCATAATTAATTGATTTAAGCTATGCTTTATTTTTCATCAATTGCTATGTTTTGTGATTCACTCTGTTTACTATTTTGTTTTTACTATGACTATTTCAAGTTGAACTGTGTTGATTGATGATATTTGGTTTGGATTAGGTTGAGTTGGTTATATCCTGATCGCTAGTTTCTTACACAGTTGGATTGACACATTGATGTATTACAATGATCAAATCTGCAGTAGGTTTATTTAATGGTGTTAGTGCCGAAGCCAAATGGGTTATACCTAGCTACAATTAGGAATTTTAGCTTCGTGAGACTACATTTTTTTGTGATTTTCGATTGCATCAAGTGTTAACATCACGTTTCTCTGTTTCCATCGATTTTCAGGTACGTTTGAGCTACACATGATCGAGCGTCACATTTTTATTAGTTTTAGTGCAGCTCGACCAGCACACTCGATCTCTCTCTGGTCGAGCGTTCTCTTTAGTGCTCCTATTCAGGTTATATGTAGATACAATCTAAGGGAAACCATCACCTCATCTGCTACCTGGATAATATTAGTCAGTTGACACATGAATGCTTACGGGAACAACAAAACAAGTTATAAGGGGATCATCAGGATCACGTTGAGATGGAGAATCAATATACACAAATCCGGTTGCACACCAAGACTATGTGCAAACGCCAGTGCAAGGGCCTCATGCTAGGAGGCCACAACATATTGGAGTTGGTGATGCACCAATCATTCATACTCAGTGTCATGGCATCGTTCCACCAACAATTGCCAACAATAATTTTAATATTAAGAGTGGTATGATCTTTATGGTTCAGAACACCAAATTCCATGGACTGCCAGCTGAGGATCCCTTGGATCATCTCGATGAATTTGATTGACTTACCGATTTGACTAAGATAAATTGGGTTAGTGAGGATGCTCTGAAGCTTAGATTTTTTCCTTTCTCTCTCGGCGATAAGGCCCACTTATGGGAGAAAAATTTGCCTCAAGGGTCTATCACTTCTTAGGATGCATGCTAGCAGACATTTCTTGCAAAATTCTTCTCCAATTACAAAACTGCGAAACTTTGCAATGCCATCTCTGGTTTTAAGCAAACTAATTCTGAGACGTTCTCCAAGGCATGTGAATAGTTCAAGACTTATCAGCCTCAATGCCCTCATCATGGGTTCAATATCGAGTCGCTTCTTAGTACTCTTTACAAAGGTGTTCTTTCCAAGATCAGAATGTTGTTAGACACGACAAGTAATGAAAATTATATGAACAAAGAGGTTGATAATGGTTGGGAACTTGTTGAGAATTTGGCTCAAGCTGATGGGATGTATGGAGAGGATTATGATAGGACTACAAGGGGCTTAGTTGATTTAGACATGGTGAGTAGGAAGGAACACAAGGCTATCCAAGACAAGTTACTCTTATTGCATCAGAAATAGGTTCATCATGTGAGTGAAGAGGAACATGTAGTTGATGAGGAGGATGATCAGGTAGAAGAAGTCAATTTTGTGCAGAATCATGGAGATGGGTACAAAGCTTATAACAATTATAAGCAGAATCCTAACCTCTCTTATAGGAACACCAATGTGCTTAACCCTTAAGATCAAGTATACACACCCAAAAAATAACTAGGTCAGACTAAAGCCTATTTACCCAAGCAGCAGAACCACCAAAGTTTTCAACATTCCCCTACTGTACCACCATGGTATGAAGCCCAAGCTCTAGCCCCACCCTAACAAGCTCTGGAAGTTATGGATATTCTTCAGCAACTCCTAAAAGGTTATACTGCTACAACTACTGAGTTGACTAAGAAATTTATTGAAGTACATTCTAAGATTGATGTTTCTCTAAATGATGTCAACTGAAAATATGAGACACTGAATGCAAGGTTGAAGTATTTAGAGAGTCAATAAGCATCTTATTCTGTGAGGATTATTGGGAAACTACCAAGAAAAGCCATTCAAAACCACAAGGAATACACTACCCAATCCATTACACTGAGGACTGGAAAGGAGATCTCTCCAAGTGCAAGAAATGATAAAATTACTAAGGACAATGTCGTTCAGGGTGGGGAGAATAGTCACAACAAAAATCAGCCTCAAAATTCACTTTAAAAATAGCGCTCGAGCAATAAACTCGAATAGCAAATGATCGAGTGTACCCTTTGGATGCTCAAAAACATGTTTTTTCAAAGGAAAAGGAAGCATATTACATTACAACTCCATACAAGTCTCCATTGCCTTTTCCTGGACGATTCAAAAAGGAGTTAATGGACAAATATAAGTCTCTTTGGTAAACAAATGAAAGAGATTGAGTCAAAGATTCCTGTACTAGATGTCTTTACACTTATACCTCCTTATCAGAAGCTCCTGGAACAAGCTATAAAGGAGAGAACAAAAAGCTAGAGGGTATGGAAGTAGAATTCATGAATGCAATGCCATCACACAAAGGAAAATGGTGCAAGAGAAGCTAGAGGACCCTGGACATTCACTTTACCATGCTTATTGGGTAATTTAATTTTCAAAAAATGTGTATGTGATCTTGGAGCTTCAATTAGCCTAATGCCACTATATGTTTCTAAGAGGTTGGGGTTCAAGAACTACAAGTCTTGCAAGTTTTGTTTGATTCTAGCTGACAGGTCTGTTCGTTTGTCATATGATTTGCTAGAAGATCTACCTATTAAGATGGGTAATGTAGAGGTGCCCACAAACTTCATGGTGATTGATATGGATGAGGAACCACAAGATCTACTACTCCTCGGTAGACCATTTTTAGCCTATGTTGGAGCTGTAATTGATGTGAGGAGTGAAACAATTGAGCTAAGCTTTGGAGAATACCTCAAAATAAAGTTTTAACATTAAAGATGCAACTAGGAAGCCTACTTTAGAAGGACAAAGCTTCTCAACTGAGGGATTGGATCAGCTGGACATTAAACTTCCTAAGCTCCCTCAAGTTGTATTGGTTAATAGTGGTAGGACTAGCGACTACTGTAGAAGAATTCCAATGTTTGAAGAGGTCGTAGATGGGAAAAGCCTTGAATCCTTGTTTGCTTGCAATGAGATTACAAATTCGCCTCCTAAGGCATTATGCAATCACCAAAGTTGGATCTTGGGCCTGATATAGTTTTGAAACCAATTAGATTTGTGGATGGAGTAATGAAGTACAAGGTGAAGAGCAACAAATATCCCAAGCCATTTGCAAGAGTAAAACAGTTTCTCTTCCCAACAAAGCCCATATCAGATTGGTCAAGACCTTTCAACATTAAAAAAGTTATGTCTTGTGTTGCCATCACCATGTTTAGCAAGAAAAGAGAGGATCTTCCAGAAAATTGGCAGAAAATTAAGCCTTACATGGTTGTTGAAACCATTTCAAAGGGGGTCTCAATTCCTCTCTTTGAACCACCCCAAGTCTGATGGGTGTGAGAAGTCAAGCTTAGTGACTTAAAACAAGTTAATTAGGGGAGGAAGTCCCATGGTATCCTTGTATATATTTTTTTGCAGTTTTTCTTTGTTTCTTTTGCTCCTTTCTTATATTTCAGGTCAAGAGACGTGTTTAGAACATTAGGAGGTTCAGATCCAACCGTATATTCCTCAATGGACACTAAAGCATACACCACAAGGAATCTAGAACTAGAGGAGGATACTCGAGTAGAACACTCGAACAACATCAGCTCAAGCGTGCCTAAAAAAACCGGAAGTGCCTCCAGTTCCAACTTCTCCACTCTCAAATAAGGTACCACCTCCTTCACATCATTGTATATACTATTGCATATTTGATTTTCTGTGGCTGGTCTAGGATCTTCCTTTGAACTTCTATCCACACAAGGGACTGTGTGATCTAAGTTTTGGGGGAGAGTTCTAGAGGATATTAACTTTGTTTTCTGTGATTCTTAGTTTTGATTTTCCATTTATATCATTCATCTCACTTATGGCATAGAAAATCCAAAAATATTTTTCTTTTAGCATATCGGTTCATTGCATATCATGTAAGACATAAAAAATCCATAAAAATTTGAAAAATTCTGAAAATGCATCCTCTAAGAATAGAGTGTTCATGTACCTGCATTGCATTCAACATATAGGATTAAGTCTAAATTTTTGGGAATCATCTTGTTAATGATAGACATTATTGCTAGGTTATTTTTCTAGTAACCATAGTGAACTCTTGGACTTGCGGTTCTTCCCTTTAGAAAGTTGATAGGTAGATCGATCGCTTTTGAAACATGCGCTTATGTTGTGACTCGAAAGGACATGGTTTGTTTCTTCCTAAATTAAATTTATTTTTGCCAAATTAGGGCCTTGAGATGCATCGAATTTGATCCTTCCTTGAGATTAGCTTTCCAAAAAGAAAAGGAAAACAAAATGAATCTTCTCATAACTCAGCTCACATAATGTTGCATTAGGTGAACGTGGAATGTGCATAAACCCGTACATTTTTGTGTTCGCTGAAAAAGCTGATATAATGTTACCTAAGGTGAACGAGGAATGTGCGTAAACCCGTACATTTTCATGTTCACTAAAAAGCTGATATGCCTAAGGGGAACGGGGAATGTGCATAAACCCGTACATTTTCGTGTTTGCTGAGAAAGCTGGGGCAAAAGCATGAGTTTGAGCAGTAATTGAACTTGAATCAAAGATCTTTGATCAATAACCCCTCTTGAAGCCTGCACCTCTGGAAACAGGATTCAAATATGTGTTTCTTAGAGTCCGGCTAAGTACTAGGATATTTGGTTTGATCAATAACCCCTCTTGGGGGAGTTGATATGGCTGCATTTTAGCACATTTTAAAATCATCACTTAGCATGTTTTGCATTCATATTCATACCATTATCACCATTTTAGAGTTCTTTTAGGTTCATATTGCATACTTTGCTTCTTGCATGGTATACATGTGCATTTGAAGTGATTTTAGGTACTTTAACAGCATAATT